>JARHVA010008573.1:285000-287500 GCA_037957365.1 Torreya grandis | reverse complement strand
GCTATGAATATATTATTATTTCACCACTCAGGCTGAAAGCTCAGGGGCTAAAAATAACCATGCATTGGACTAAAATGTGATAATTCTAAGGCCCAAAGCAAGGCATGTTGAATCTTTGTGGAATCGTCCACAAACAATCATATCAAAAAAATTGGTTTATTATGCATACTTGTATGTTTGTGTGACTTGTCGACAAAGATCAAAAACATCACACATGTTGAAAAAGATCAACAACAATCCCAAGAACATCATCAAAAGTTTATCATATCAAAAAAGGCAAGAAGAGGGTTTTAATCACATCCATGAGGTCAAATGGCCCCTTTTTGGGATGGTGATGAAATTGCTTTTTGATGCAGGTAATAGTTTTGAAACTGCCAGTCTGCATTAACCAATAGTTTCAAAACCAATAGTATATACTAACTAACAGTCTCACCCACATCGTAGGCATAAGTAAAATAATTACCCACTATGGAAAAAAATGTCATGTGGACCATTTTCTAAGGCAAAGGGAACTCTAAAATTTTAAGATGTTTGTGTTAGGAAAGTAAGATTTGGATCTATTTGCAAGTGTTGGAGGTTATTAGGAAGGAAATTAGACTTGGAAAAGGTGAGATTTCAAACTCCAACACAAAGGAAAGCTGAGATAAAAAAGAAAAAATCTCTAGGAGAGAGAAAAAAAATAGTGCTAAAGAGCCTACAAGTGTGGTGTGTTCCTCGAAGCTAGTCCATGAGACTGAGTGTAATGTCCACTACATAGTTATCAAGGGGAAGGGTGTTTGTACATGTGAATCTCTATGATATTTATATGTTCTTCCATTAAAAAGTGTGTTTGGTTCCATTCTATGTTTGTGTCTTTATGTGTCCATTTAGGTGTTAGTTTAAGTCCTAGTTGGGGAGTACAATAGCCATTAATTTTGTCTGCACATTCTTGTTGACATCACCTTTGTTAGTTCTTGTTCCATGTGGTTTTACCTGATTAGATCTTTGGCCTATATGATCTTGATCTAAATTTGTCCTCAAGGAATCCTAGACATGGTCGACTATATAGACTAATTTAGTTGCATATAAAATCAGTCCATATAAATACATTATGGTAATTAGCTAGTGCTTACTTGTAATAATAGCGACAATGAAACAAATATATGTTTCAATCTATCTTAGAAGGAATTGAGCATAAGGTTTTACTTAAATTTATGGTTGAGAAAATGGCTTGAATGGTATTGAATTTCCTTGCCTTCTAATTGCATCAAATGTTCAATATTTGTGTCAGTATCTCTACATTCTAACAACCACAAATTAATTGCATGAATCTTAAATTTCTTTAACATATCTCATAGATATTTTTAGGATATTTCAATGATGAAATGAAGACCAAGGATGAAGAGAGGACAATGATGCTAAATTCCTAATGTCATGTTATAGGTCAAAGAAATAAGATATTGAAATAATATAAGATAAGAAGACACAAATATGTTAGGGATTGTTAAAGATATTATATTGTGATGGTTAGAAGATGAACACAGATTGCATACACTCACATTGTCATTAGGTATTTATTCATCAATGTGCATATACCTGAAATGAAAAACACTTTCAGCATGTTATTGGTTCTAAATATGATAAATTACGTATCTTTGGTACAAGATATACATAAACTATTCTCATTTCCACCTAAAGAAGCTAGAATAACCCTTCCATTGTCTTCAAAATGTTATGGGTGGATGTTCCTTTATGTAATTAATTTTCGTTTAGGAATAAATGTAAATATCTAGTAGACATATATTATTTACCTCCTAATGGAATTGACCTTTTGATGATTAAATTATTTACCTCGTGAAGGAACTGACCTCTTCATGAATATAGAGATATTTATTGAATATGTCTTCAACCCAAAAAAATAAGGGAATAAATCAAATGAAGGAGTATCCTCAAAAGGTTCATATGTGGCCTGAAAGAATGTATAAAACCTGATTATGTAGGCTACACTTGTGAATGCCAAACTTAATTGTCACTGCTTGAACTAATTCATTCTTAATAACAAATTAAAAAAAAAATGATAATGATTTTAGTGGAATTGTAAGTTATTATGGTGTGAGATAGTAGGAATTTAATAAATAAATTTCACAACAAATATGGACCCATAAATTAAAAGGGAATTACACAATAAATGGGATTACATAACATGCACATAGTAAAATAACAAATGATAAGAAATGTTTTGGTATTTCTCCTTGGTGCTAATCAAAAATGCATTGTTAGAACAAGTTCAAGAGATTGTCTAGTCGGGCTCTAGAAGAGATAATGGCAGCTTAAGGCCTGGTGCTTGAACATAGAGATACTCATGTTACTTTCGAGAGTTTCATGTTTATTGCATTGCAAGTTGTATATGCAAATATGAATATTATTCATTTCCATATTTGGATGCATCTTAGATAATGTTGAGTTGGGGACTCTTGGTAGAAACTCTCCCATGAATTATTTATGCCCCATTAGTATGCAA
>JARHVA010008573.1:0-280000 GCA_037957365.1 Torreya grandis | reverse complement strand
TTCAAAAATAAAATCTAGTATGCCAAGCTTGGTTTCTACCTCTTGAGAATGAAAACCTTCCAGAAGTATCATAGGTTTGGGATTAAAAATCTGCATTCCTTCTACTTGGGAAACTCTATTCAAGGGTTGTACGAGAGCTTAAAATTTCATGTGTTCATGAAAGTGGATCTACAAATGTCTTTTTAGACACCACCTTCATTGAGGAAATATTTCAAATTCTATCGAAAATAAGTTTTTGCTAATTTCATAGGTTTGGAGAGGAGCAAATCATTTTGGTAGCTTGTTCATGTTACAGGAGACCTTTTCAAGGGGTGACGACTTGCGTAAGGAGTTAGGTAAACCACTTGGAGGGGTCATTGGATGCCTAAGATGGTTGCACATTATTTTATAAATTTTTCTAGCTAAGGTGACTTGATTGAAGAGTTCATTTCTAGGGTTCGAGGCTAATTGTGAGTGCTTTATGGTGTATAAAATATTGCTAATATTTTATACCACTTTTTCATCTTGGGCGACTTGCCTTAGGAAACCTTTGGAGGCTACATCAAGGAAATTTGGGTGAGTAAATTTTTTTATTTTTATTCCTTATTTTTCTAAGGTAGGGCGAACTAGTTAGGGAAAATAATTGAGCATATCTTAGGGTATTTAGACTCCGTTTGGAAATGTACAAGTTCTTTATTCTCTACTTTTTGTGGCAAATTATCATAAGGGGTTGAAAGAAATTTGGAACAAACAAACTAGGGTTTCATCCAAAAAATTATACTATTATTATATGAGTGGGGTGATTCAATTATGGAGCATTTTATGGGATTTATAAGGTGTTATTAGGCCCTAAAAAGTGGAAAAATAATATTAAAATTATTTGAGTATTTTTGACATATTTTTCAAGGTACTTTGACATCATTTTATAAGTGAATCCAAGGGAGAACTCTAATTTAGTTAGCACAATAAAGTTTTGCACATGGGTGACTTGCCTTGAAGGGTTTTTGGAGGCTTTGGAGGGCTAACATTGGAAATATTTCATTCTAAAATATTTCTATATTTTATCATTATTTTTGGTGAGTATTTAAAGGGTTTGAGGGCTAAATTAACAAGGGAAAACATAATTGTACTTTCAAGATAATAATTATAATATTTTAATGGTGTTTTCCCAAGGTACATACACCAAATTCTCACACATAAACATGTATTTATTCCAACAGCAAATTTAGGGTTTATATATGACATGTTATGTGTATTTAAGGTGAAAATTTAGTGGATATATGCTTCACTAGTTGGATTTAATTGTGCAACATTAGCACCTAGAATTTGTTTCTATTTGGATGTGTTTTGAGCATTTATATATCAACTAGGGTTTGTTGATTTAATTTTTTTAGAATTTAGTTATTTGGGGTGTTGTAAGGGTTTTATTGGGAAACCCTCTTTTTCATCATTGTCCCAATTTGGGGACATTATAGTGGTACCTGATCCATATCTTGGATATTTTATGGGGTGAAGGATTGATTTATGAGTAGCAATAAAGAGGTTGAGTATTATTTTAGGAGTAGTAGGAGGGAAGAAAGGCTTCCACCAATTAGTTCACCTAAGCAAGACCGAGCTATGATTGACATGGAGCACTAGGAGACAGAGGGTGAGAGGAGAGATAGGTTGGCCTAGGAGAGGTTTGATAAGTATTCTCAAACTCAAGAGAGGATGATAGCTATTATGGAGGGGTTTATTCATTTCCTTAGTGAGTTGGGTGGCATGAAGCCACTCAATAGAGATAATAGTGCTTTAGGGAGTAGAGCTAATGCACATACACCCCCTTCAAGGAATTGGGAATCCACACATAGGACCACACAACCTACATTTGTTTAGAGGGAGGAGCCTGCACTAGTGAGGGAGGGGTTAGTTAATCCACGTAAGGAGTTAGAGAGAGATATGGATGAGTATGTTATATTGTCTAATATAATTAGGGGGCAATGACATTTTTTGAGTTTTCATCTTGTAAATGGGGACAACATGGGGCCAAGATTGATCAGAGATAGAGGGGAAGCTAAGGAGGTCTCCAACATGCATTGGGGAAGTTATCTCTTTCTAATTTTGATGGGTCACAAAGGAGTGGATACCTTCTTTTCACTTTGACTGATGGCAAAAGGAGAGGCCATCTAGTTTTCCACCTTACATTTAGAGGGAGCATCCCATGATTGGTGGTATCATGGCTTGATCACATATGGGTATCAACACATACACTCTAATGAGGAGTTCAATAGGATATTTATTAAGAGGTTCGATAGAGTGGATCCTAAGCTTCACTTTCATCATTTAGCTGAACTGAGGTAGAGGACTTTAGTGGATGATTAAGTCATAGATTTTCAAAGGCTTTCAATCATGGTGACTGATATTTTAGATAGGAAATTGGTGGTACTATTCATAGAGGGATTGATTAACTCCCTAAGGTGATTGGTCAAGGCTTTTTATGCACCTACATTGAGGGAGGCCATTCAGAAGGCCTACAATTTGAGGTCTTATATTCATGTTCCAAGTTGAATGAAGAAATTAGAATTTTTGAGATAGACTGTAAAATATTGTTATTCTATATTTAACCAACTTGCAAGGTCATCCTCAAAAATTTTTGGGAAATGTATGCAAGGTGTATGGGGTAGTCCCATTTAACTTTGTTGGGTGTTGTTAGAGTTCTATCCAATGTTAGAATTATGCCCACTGTGTTGATTCATTGAGTTGTATTTGGAATTTATTCTTGTCAATTTTATATATAGCTAATAAATTAGATCCAACTTATCCAACTTGGACAATTGTTGGAGTATAGTAGACTATGTTGACTAGATTGTTTTGATTATATCATCCAACTTCCCCAAAGGAAAGGTTCTAAGAATGCAAGTGTGATGCCATATTATCCACCCTGAGCTTATCAAAAGGTGTACCAAAAAATTATTCCAAAATTATCAGTATGAAGAGAGGATTAATTAGGGAAGGTGTGATATATATAGGTGATTATACCAAATGAATCTTGTTGAAGAGAAAATCAAACAGGGATGGCAAGCAAAAATATTTCTAGAATTTATTTTTAAATTTATTTATTTGGATTGTGTTTGTCTAAAGACTCTACTTTGTTAGAATGGCTTAAATTTTCATGGTTAGTGAGATATTTTCCACTAAATTTTAAGACCTTTTCATTGCACTAATCTACCTTGAACTAGACTATGAAAATATGTTCGGCTCTTCCAAACTCCAGCTAGATTTACTCAAGACTAAAAATGATTGATGAAAAGGATAACTAGGTTAGGGGGTGTCTTTTTTATAGGTTCTCTGATATACTTATCTCGTTTTTAAAAAGTTACATAGCCCAAATTTTTAGGGCTCTTATAATTGAGGGTTTTACCTTACCCGTTGTTGCATTATTCTATTTCCAAGGTACAAAGTGGATAAATTTCCAAGTCAAACCATTTTATTGGTACACCATAGATTCAGACAGTTGATGGATTCCTATGGCTTATTAAAACCCTAGGAACTTTTGATATACCAAAGATATGTGGAGGAAAAAATCTATAAACAACATTGTCTAAGGCTTGCATATTGGTGGGACTCACCTCACTTCGCATGTTGACAACGATGTGTTTAGGAAAAAATGACTTCTTGTAATATTTTAAAACCCCTAATACATGTTTTATAACCTAGATCACTATTATAGAAGAGTAAAAAATGTGGCTCCAGATAAATTTTGCCACTTTTTGTTCACCAACATCCGATGAGGGCAAGGTGAGAACATATGGTGGGTAATTGCAATAAGCCACTAGAATCTTAACATAACTATAGAAATGGCTTTGGATAGATCTCTAATATACCACTTTCTATGATCTCACTTGTAAATAAACCAAACAAAATAAAAATAGGTGAAGAAGAACAAATTACTTAATGAAATCATAAATAATTGTAAACCTTGCTTATATTTAGATATTGTGGGCCTATTTGAGGGGGAAACCTCCTCAAGAATAGATCTCAAATTAAAAAATATAGATGATTTTTTCCTCTCAATATAAAATCTCTATATAGGTATTACAACCCTACCCCTAATATTGTAATTAACTAACTATGCTTATTACTAAATGGTCAGCCTTACATACAAAATAGGTACCCAAGTTAATTAACTAACTATGCTTATTACTAAAGGGTCAACATTATATATAAATGGGCACTTGAGATAATTAATTAAGACTATTACAATGTAAAAATAATAGTAGATTTTTAGGATGTTGTGGTCCTAATGGTTGTCTTATGTTTTTAGGCCCAGAGTTTCAGAGTTGAATTTGTTTAATCTTATGAATCTTAATGTAGCTACAAAAATGACCCTAGAAAGAGATTTGATACCACTTATTATGATTGAGCTTGTATAAATAAACCAAATAGAATAACAAAATGTGAATAAATGAACTCATAAATAGTTGCAAACATTTCTTATATTTAGATATCATGGGCCTCTTTGAGGGTGACAACTTCCTTGAGAGTAGAGCTTATATTAAAAAATACAAATGATATTTTTATATAATTATAATATCAATATATAAGCATGACAACCCTAGAATTAATATCCTTTCAGCCCTAACCCTAATTCTCAAGGGTTGGCGTGACATACAAAATAGTCACTTGAGTTAATTAATTAACTGTGCTTATTACTCAAGGGTTAGTGTTATATAGAAATGGGTCCCTGAGCTAAATAACTAAGACACTTACAATTCAAAAAGAATAGTATATGGTTAGGAATTTGGGGTCTTAACATGTGTCCTATGTTTTTAGACCAAAGTTTCAGAGTTAAATTTTTTGAATCTAATGAACCCTATGCCCTGATGATAAAATTAAGATTTTGAATATGCTTATTGTAATGTCTTGAAACAATTCTTTGATTCCTATAATACTAGTACGTTGATGCAAGTACTTGATGTCATCTAATTTTTAATATACCACTTGATGAAAAATTATGTTAAAAAAAAAACTTGAAAACATTTCAATTTTTTATTTTAAAAACATAAAAGTAGTTTGTCTTATTTTTAACTTTTACTGAGACTAGTTTTTAAATTCATGTTCTAGAAGTTGTCAACTAGAAATTTGAAGTAAATAAATCTTTTAATTCTAGGTACATGATTCTACTTGTGAGGCCCAATGATTTAGTCTTTATTTCTAGCCATCACCAATTTTCATTTTTACATATGACTATTTTTGCTTCAGAAGTATATATGGAAGTAGATATATTACATAGTATAAGCTCCTTTTAGTTAAAAATCTTCAGTTTTCAAACATTTTATAAAGAATATTTTTGAATTAGCATGATGATTTTTATTATATTTCAAAACAATTATGATAGCTTTAAACAACCTTGAGGGCAATGAGTAGCAACTAGTATTTCTATCGCTTGGGAATGTCAGAAGTCAATAGGGAAGTATAATACAATCCTTTTCTTCTTGGTATTATGCTCTCCTAAATCACAAGGGGGTGAAGGGTTTTTTTGGCAAGGATAATTATTCCTTCTGAGGTTTATAAGGGCAAATAATACTCTATTCATTAGGTGAGTTTCTTGATTGTTCAAAGTGGATGAAGATTGTTCCTCTTTGATTTTAGATTCATTGTAATCTGACATCTTAAAGGGTTCAACAAAAGCAATCTTGGTGGACAACATTCTCTTTAATTTGGGTTGTTTTGTGTGTTTGTTGATGATTTTCTATTTCTTTTTTTCTTCTTTTTTCCATTTAGTTTCATTCTCTATTAGTTTTGTATTTTGTCTTTGGAATTTTAAGAGACAAACATCCTAAATGTCCACAAGCAAGCCCCAAATGTCTAGACTCAAATAAAAAATGATTTTGTTTCATAATCCACTTATTATTCTTAGGTGTAATCTATTAGTTAAAACTTAATTTAGGCTGATCATAGCTTACATATATTAAAGATTCATGCACACTCATTGCATGCATAGATTATTCATCTTTTATGAGTCTAACGTATCCCTAATCTGCTTGATGAACAATAGATATTGAAATTTTAATGGTAGAACAAAGAGCCTAATGCATATCGATTAAGTGGATGGATGACCCCCAATTTCTATTTTTTATTGAACAGCCTAACCTTGACCACCCTTGTTGGGATGTTCTCAAACACTCAGTTATGGTCTTCCAAATGTTCATTACTAAGAAAAAATTCTTTAGCATCATGATGGCAACAGCTACTCTGATTTTCCTATATTCCAATATCTTTTTATTTTTTTCTAGTTGAAAGCTTGATCCCCATAATCAGATTAGATCAATCACCTAGATTTCCTTTTCTGTATAATGACATTACTTGTTAGGGAAGGGGCTAGTGTATCCATACCCATTTTCAAAAAAAATCAAGGTCTTGCATGGTGAAGGAAGGGGAGGGCGCTAGAGTCCTGCCCTCTACATGTGTACTCATTCCATGTCTATCCAAGGGGCATATCACAAAACCATAGCCTAAGACACATCTAATTTTCCCTCTTAGCTAACCATCTAAATATAACTATATATCTAAGCAAATGAAAATCTTTTACATCAACATCAATGCCCTTATATATGATGAGTAATGGAATATTGTCCATCTCATGATGAGAACTATGAAAATGTTGTTTAGGATTAACCTCAACTGCTCATTTAGTGAGTGAGTTAGGATTATTATCCTTCTATTTGAAGTGAATACAGTCTTTATTTCTTCTATTGCTTTGTACCCTATTTAATAGTTGCTATTTGTCTATGCCTTTCCTAAGCTGGAAGAAAGAATGGAAGAGGCTTATTATTATAAAAGTTTCAATAAGGCTGAATTGAGGTAGATGGTGTATGTATAGACTTTTATTACTGCCATTGGCTGTAATCAACTGTAATGTGTCAATTTATCTTCAATTTTAACATGAGGTAAATTACAATATGATCTTATACCTTGGGCAGATATGTAGGTTGATGAGTATTTCTAGAGAAGTGTCCATCATTGTTATGGTGGTAAGGGGAAATTAAGTATGTTATATTGATATCATTGTCTATAGCTAGTGGGCACGAAGCCTATTTATAATGGTAGTGACATGTTTCCTAATTTAATAATTAATATCTCACATGTCTATCCATATAGTTGTTAAAGTCATGCTTAGTGATGCAATAGTTTCAATCATGATTAGTTAAGTGCTTGTTAATAGGAACTAGAAGACAAGAGAGGGAAAAGTGTAATATGTATTTTATATTACCAATTATTAGTTAAAATTAATTTCCTTTTAGAAACATTGAATTAGATAATGAATATATATTCTAGTCTTTATATGGTATCTCTGCATGATTTATGATTGGTTGTCTTCATTTTTTGTTTTATGTTACAATGTATTGATTTACTTTTTATAAATTTACATTCCCTTATGAATCTAACCTCATTATATTTGAGTTGGCCCAATATAGCTATCAAAATATGTTCTTCTTATCATTCCCAACTCCATTTTTCTAGCCAATTAAATTCAAAACACATGGAAAGACAAGGAATCAAGTGATGAAATTGGATGCTCAGAATCTAACATGAACATGTTTAATAAAAATATGCTAGTTTGTCTGAGACCTCACTTTTTTTGGTCTTTTAGTATCCCTTGTTTTGGCATTTCAGCATGATTTACATTATTTGACCCTCTTTTTATCCCCTTTGTAACATGAAAAAATTTGACAGGTTATGTCTATTGTATTATGTTGACTATGAAGTAGACAAGTTTGATCACATAAAGCAATGTCACTAATGGCTATCAAAAGCACTTAATTCAATACAACCCATATGTTGCACATGCCTTGTATTGTTACTAACAACATACACATCATTTTGTCCTTTCTAAAATAGTGCATAAACCATGTGAATCTAGATCACATTAAGCATGTGGCTTCTCCCAAAAATTTTGTCTTTTTTAATTTGCTTGCAGATAGTGAAAGGCTATGGCCTATAATCTATCCTTTGGAATCTCAATCCTAGAAAACATTTGAGAGTATTCCTATGATCTATTTGTACTCTTTGTAGACCAATCCTTCACTTGCTCTTCCAGCTTTAGTTTCATAGATAGTTGTTCAATGCTAGCTTATCAAGGTAAAATGCCTTTTTGCCTAAAATGAAAATATATCAAAAAGATGTTCAAAATTATTTCATAAATGGGTGTGTTGATAAGTGATGCATGTTGTCCTCACTGATGCATGTTTTCCTCTCCACATGTAATCCTCACCTCTCACCTACAGTTCTCATCAATGCATGAGATTCTTCTATTTATAGTTTGTCTTTTTATATCAGTTGTTAAACATTGTTTTAACTGAACTGCATTCTTTTAGCACAACCAATAATGCATGTTTAGTGATATAGTCTTTTAGTCTATTTTTATGCACAGTGATAGATCATTTATTTTGTAACTCCTTTTTTATATGTAGGCATGAATAAAGAATAGTTTAATAAGCTACAAAAATAAAAAAAATTGTATTAATGCTATGGTATCTTTTTGTCTTAGTTAATTCTTTCTACTATTATTATTAATTAGTTTTTTAGATGGTTGGGTCTAAATAAAATTTACAATTGGTATCAAAGTTGGTATTTTCTTTTGGGTTAAGGATTTAGTAGTTGGAATTTTGCCAAATATTTATCATTTCAAATTCTAACTCTTGGCCCATCCCAGATTTTGATGGAAATGAGTATGATTATTGGTGTATCAAAATGATGACTTTTTTGGTAGAAAAATATTTGTAGGAGATTATTGAATCAGGATATGCAGAGCTAGCTGATTAGAATGCCCTCATAGCCAATGATAAAATAGCTAATAAGGAGCCTAAGAAAGAAGAATGCTCAAGCCTTATTTCATATTCAAATAGCTCTAGATAAGAGTCTATTTCCATGGATTGCAAGAGCAAAGAAAGCCGAAGATGCTTGGAAGAATCTAAAAGAAGCTTACCAAGGTAGTGATAAAGTCAAAGTTGTAAAGTTATAGACATTGAAGAGAGAATTCAAGAATTTGAAGATGCAAGAAGCTAAAAGTGTGAGTACCTATTGTGTCAGAGTAAAAGATGTGGTCAATAAGATGGCTACGCTTGGTGAAATTATGAACAATGAGGTTGTGATAAAAAAAAGTGTTGAGGACTCTCACACCAAGGTGGAACCATGTTGCCATAATCATAGAAGAAAGCAAGAATTTATCTACCCTTCAATTTGATCATCTAGTTGAATGTTTGATGTCTCATGAAGAAAGATTGAAAGATTCATTTGGAGAAAGTGATGAGAAAGCATTTTCCTACAAATTACAAATCACAAAGAATGAAGATGCCAATGGTAGCATCAAAAGCAATCAAGGCCAAAGTAGAGGTCAAAATTAGAATTACTCAAGAGGAAATTGAGGTAGAGGTGGTTTTTGAGGAAGAGGTGGTTTCCGAAGAAGAGGTAGAGGCCAATTTGATAAAATAAATATCCATTGTTATCATTGTAATGGGTATGGCCACTTTAATTATGAGTGTAGATTAAAATAAGGTAATAATGATAAAAGAATTCAGTATTCTCAAGAAGGTGATGAGAATCCTCCATATAATTTATTTTTATCTTATAATAAAGCTGAAAATGTTTCTACAAATGTTTGGTATTTAGATTCGGGATGTTCTAACCACATGTTAGGGAATGAAAAACTTTAAATCTGGGATGAAAGTTTTAAATCAAAGATCAAGTTTGGTGATGACAAATCATTGGAGGTTGTTGCAAAAGGAGCTATGGAATTCCATAAAAAAGAAGGTATGAAGAGTGTTAAAGACATTTATTACACTTTAAAGTTAAAGTATAATTTGTTGAGTGTTGGATAATTATGTGAGAAGAATTTTAAAGTTGTATTTGAAAATCAACAATGTATAATTTATGATAATAATCAAGGAAATAAGGTGGCAATAGTTTTGCCTATGACAAAGAATAGGATGTTGCCATTGAAGTTTGGTGAACATAGCATGAGCCTTGTCAATATGGAATATGATGATACAAGTTGGTTGTGGCATCTTAGGTATGGGCATTCAAATTTTCATAGTTTGAAGATTCTAACATCAAAAACATTAATTTCTGGTTTGCATAAGGTTGAAGATCACAAGGAAGTTTGTGAAGGATGTGCTAAAGGAAAACATGCAAGAGAGAAATTTACAAAAGGAAATGCATGGAGGGCCCATTATCTACACTAGTTAGTTCATTCAGACATTTGTGGTCCTATGCAGACAAAGAGTTTGGGTAAGTCATCATATTTCATTAATTTTATTGATGATTACTCACGACAGTGTTGGGTTTATTTTTTGAAGACCAAAGGTGAAGCTCTTGAGACATTCAAGAGGTTTAGAGCCCTTGTAGAAAATGACAAAGGGTGAAAAATCAAATTATTAAGGACTGATCATGGAGGAGAATTTTATTCAAAAGCCCTTCATGGTTATTGTGATATGCATGGCATCAAAAGACAAATCACCACTGCATACACAGATCAACAAAATGGTGTAGCTGAAAGGAAGAATTGTATAGTGGTGGAGATGGCACGGAGCATGCTATAAACAAGGGGATTAAGCAATTCTTTTTGGGGAGATGCAGTTGCTACAATAGTATATATTCTCAATCAAAGTCCCACTAGTGCACTTGATAGGATAACTCCGTATGAAGCCTTGTATGAGAAAAATCCAAATGTGAATTATTTCAAAGGTTTTAGTTATTTAGCCTATGTTCATGTTCCTGATCAAAAGAGGCAAAAGTTAGATCCTAAAAGTGAGTCATGTATTTTTTTTGGATATAGTGAGGAAAGTAAGGCTTACATATTATATAATCCTCTCACTAATAGGCCTATTGTGTCAATAGATTTGATTTTTAATGAAGGGAGAGTTTATGGTCATCAAAAAGGCCATATGGAGAAGTCAAAATCTGTTTTAAATGATGTTATTATGGATGATATTGATTATGGGCATCCCACTAATATTTATATTTCAAGTGGTACAAATCCACCAAGTAACCCCTCATCTAGTTGTTCAATTCCAAGTGTAAGTATAGACTCAAGTCCTAGTTCTACAAGGAAGGTAAGAAGATTGAGTGACATTTATCAAAGGAGTTCAAATCAAGCACATGAAGAAAATCCAAGAGGTGAGACACTGAATTTTGCTTTACTTACCAAGGCTGATTTTGAACTGTAATGTTTTGAATATGCATATACTAATGAGGTTTGGATGCAAGTAAGTCAAGAAGAGATGGATTCTATTCACATGAATGACACTTGGGAGCTTACAAAACTTCCACATGACAAGAAGAAGATTGGCACCAAATGGGTCTACAAGACTAAGTGTAACAGTGATGGAAGTGTTGACAGGCATAAGGCAATATTAGTTGCTAAAGGCTTCACACAGAAGTATGGCATTGATTATGAAGAGACATTTCAACTAGTAGCAAGACAAGAGACCATTAGAATGCTGATTTCATTAGCAGCTCAAAAGAATTGGAGCATCCATCATATAGATGTGAAAAGTGCCTTCTTGAATGGGTACTTAGAAGAAGAAGTATATGTGGAACAACCACAAGGTTTTGAAGTGCAAGGAAAAGAAAATCATGTCTACAAGTTGAAGAAGGCTTTGTATGGCTTCAAACAAGCACCAAGAGCATGGCATGCTAGGATTGATGGATATTTTCAGGAGAATGACTTTCAAAGAAGTAAGAGTGAACCTACCATTTACTACAAACAAGAAGGTAATGATTTTCTAATTGTAAGTTTGTATGTTGATGACTTGTTGTTTATGGGAAGCAGTTTTATGATGAAGAGTGAATTCAAAGTTTCCATGATGAATGAATTTGAGATGAAAGATTTAAGCCTCATGAAATATTTTTTAGGAATGGAGGTTTATCAAAGGGAGAATAAAATTTCATTTGTCAAACAAAGTATGCTAAAGATATGTTGAAGAAATTTGATATGGTTGATTGTAAACCAGTCTCCACTCCAGTTGCTCATGGAGTTGTGTTGTGTAGAGATGATGGTGATAAAAGAGTTGATGAGACAGCTTATAGAAGTATTGTCGAAAGCTTAATGTTTCTAACTCACACAAGACCTGATATTGCTTATTCAGTTTCACTTATTTCAAGGTACATGGTAGAGCCATCAAAAATACATATAAAGACAGACAAGATAATTTTGAGGTATGTGAAAGGCACTCTAGATTTTGGTATTCATTACTACACTTCTAAAATGTCCAATCTTGTTGTTTTTAGTGATTCTAATTGGGGAGGTAGTTTAGATGACTAAAATTCAAGATCTAGGAATTATTTTTCTTTTGGTTCTAGTTTGATTACTTGGAGCTCAAAGAATCAAAGTATAGTTGCCCTTTCTTCTACAGAAGTAGAGTATGTTGCAGTGAGTTCAACAGGTACACAAGTATTATGGTTTAGAAAAGTTCTTGAAGAAATTGGAGAGATTCAAGTTCAGCCCATAGTCATTTTTTGTGATAACATTAGTGCTATTAAATTGGCCAAGAAACCAGTCCATCATAGTAGGACAAAGAATTTTGATTTAAAGCATCATTTTATCTGAGAATTAGTGCAGAATAAGGCTGTAGAATTGAAATACATCAACACTAAAGAACAATTGGTAGATATCTTCATGAAAGCAGTTACAATAGATCAGTTTTTGACACTCAGAGATTAGATTGTGAGCCCTCTTAGCATCAAGGGGGAGTATGTTGATAATTGATACATGTTTCCTCACTGATGCATGCTTTCCTCTCCACATGCAATCCTCACCTCTCATCTACATTTCTCATCAACGCATGAGATTCTTCTATTTATAGTTTATCTTTTTAATTCAATTGTTAAACATTGTTTTAATTGAACTGCAGTCTTTTAGCGCAGCCAATAATGCATGTTTAGTGATATAGTTTTTTTAGTCTATTTTTATGCACAACAATAGATCACTTTTTTTTAACTCCTTTTTATAATATATGCATGAATAAAGAACAGTTTAATAGGTTGTAAAAATACAAAATTTTGTATTAATGTTGTGCTCTCTTTTTGTCTGAGTTAATTATTTCTGTTGTTATTATTAACTAGTTTGTTAGATGGTTGGGTTTGAATAAAATTTACAGGGTGCATGGAAAATCTATTTAAAAGACGTAAACATGTATTTACCAAATGGGTACTTTCCACATTTCTTCAAGAATAAATTACTCACATATCAATATGAAAAATTTGTAGATAAATCTTTAAGAGGAATCGTTCTTAAGAATTACCTCTTTCCTGGATGATGGCATTGTGGTAAATCCTGGTGATGTTTTACCTGATACTTCGGTGAACGCCTTTTACTTTAGTCTCAGGGAGTCTGACCTTATAATTCGCGTGGATGCAACAAAGATAGATCAAGAGATTAACAACATTGTTAAAAACTGCTTCACAGGGGCAAGACTCCACGTGGAAAGTTTGATTTTTGTACAGTCCCCATTTGTGACATTTAAGCTTCTAAATTTGGAAAAAGATCCAGCTTGCTTTTTGTTATGGATGATGCCTATTGATTCTAGTCAAAGAAAATGAAAAATATGAGCAGAGCATTTGAGTTTATCTTTAGAAACAAGAAGTTTTTATGATTTAGCTCAGAATAAAAGCCTTCAGATTGGAAATCAGGTTTGTGGCAGTGTGTGGAGTTGCATGAATCTTGCATAGGAGGAGCAACGGTGATGGCAGATGGCAGCCCATTGGTCACAATGTCACCTCCATGACAACAATAAGAGAGCAAAAACAAGAACTCAAATAACTAAACAAGAACTAAACAATTGCTACAGCAATTTCTTGAAGAAAAGAGATTTTATTACTCTTCAAATTTCCTTGATTACAATGTGCGCCCAAGCGTATTTAAATAGATTTAGAATCCAAACAATAACTAAAAATAGACTCATCTATAATTAACTTCAACTACTTAACTAACTGATTGTTAAGTGCTTAAACTAACTCATATCTAACTATCAGTTAACTAACTGAATGCTTAACTCCCAGTTTATTAACTACTTGTTTAACTACTTGCTTGCATGACAAAAGTAGGAGGTGGGAGAAATTATCTCCAATTAACTTGACTTTCTAACACTTCCCCTTAATTTATACCACTTACAATTTTAGCATTTACAATGCCTAAATTTTGTCTCAAATAATCAAAGGTCTCTTTTGGTAATGCCTTTGTAAATATATCTGTTAGTTGATCTTCAGATCTACAAAAGTCCAGATGGATTACTCCATTGTTCACTAACTCTCTGATAAAGTGAAATCTTGTATCTATGTGCTTGCTCCTCTTGTGAAACAAATGATTATTTGATAACGCGATTGCTGATTTGTTATCGCAGAAGATTGGTGTTGACTTCTTTTGTGCTTGTAATAAATCTTTCAATATTCTTCTCATCCATGTTGCTTGACATGCTGCTGATGTGGCTACAACATACTCTACTTCAGCGGATGAAAGTGTCACTATAGGCTGATTTTTGGATGCCCATGTGACCACACCTGTGCCTAAAAGAAAGGCATGTCCAGAAGTACTCTTCCTATCATCAATGTTACCTGAAAAATCACTATTTGTAAAACCAATCAAACTAAAATTGTTAGTTGTGGAATATAAAATTCCATATTCTGTAGTTCCTGCCACATATCTTAATATCCTTTTTCCAACTTGCCAATGTGAGTCTTTTGGTGACTCCATAAATCTTGAGATTAAACTAACCCTATAACTGATATCTGGTATAGTAGCTATAAGATACATCAAAATACCAACTAGCCTTTTGAATGTTGTAGAATCAACATTAGACCCTTGGTCTTCTTTGCTAAGTTTAGTCCCTGTAGCAACTAGTGTAGGTGCTAGTTTATAATTCAGCATCCTAAATCTCTTTAACACATCCTTTGCATATTTTGTTTGATATTTAAAAATTCATTTTTATGATTGTTCAACTTCTATTCCCAAAAAATATTTCATTAATCCCAAATCTGTCATTTCAAATTCTTTCTTCATTGCTGATTTAAAAGTGTCTATAAACAAATTACCAGTAAAAATCAAATCATCAACATATAAACACACAATTAAAATCTGACCTTCTTTGTTGATTTTTGTGTACAAAGTAGGCTCACTATCGCTTCTACTGAATCCATTGTTTAACATAGAAGATTCAATTCTACTATACCATGCTCTTGGTGCTTGCTTAATTCCATAAAGAGCCTTCTTCAATCTGTAAACTTTTTCTTCATGCCCTTGTACTTCATAACCTGTGGGTTGTTTCACATATACTTCTTTATCTAGAAATCCATTAAAAAAAGCTGATTTTACATCCATTTCATATACATACCAATTATTTTGAGCAGCTATGGATAATACCATTCTTACAGTATCCAGTCTAGCAACTGGTGCAAATTTTTCATTATAGTCCACTCCATGTTCTTGTGCAAAACCTTTTGCTACTAACCTTGCCTTGTGCTTTTCAACATTTCCATCTGCATCAAATTTAGTATTATAAACCCATTTGACTCCAATACAATCTTTACCTTCAAGTAAATTAGTTAGATCCCATGTCTGATTTCTTTCAATAGCATTCAACTCTTCATCCATTGCTTTTAGCCAATGTTCCTCATTAACTGTTTCTTCATAATACATAGGGTCATGAGTGAAAAGAGCAAAATTTGAAACCAAATCTAATTTATCTTCTTCTTGATTATAAATCTCATTCAAACTTCTCATTTTCTTACCTTTAAATATTGCTCTTAAAGTAGCAAGAGTTGGATCTGATTCATCACTTGTGAATTTGGAGTAGGGTGACATGCATGACTAGATGATTCACCTTGTTCAAACCTTCTAGGTGTTCTTACTGGAGTGCTTGTGCCTGCTTGTGGAGAGGATTTCCCACCTTGCAAATTTTGTTCTTCAGGAACTTCTTCATCCTGTGGAATTGGTGCTCCAACTGTGATGATGCTACCATCCCATGCTTCTTCTTCCTTGAATTCTACATCTCTGCTTATAATCACTTGCTTTGAAATTGGGTTATACAACTTATAAGATTTTGATTCTTCACTATAGCCAATCAAAATGCATTTCTCACCTCTATCATCAATTTTCTTTCTCAATTTAGATGGTATAAGAAAATATGCAACACAACCAAAAATTCTGAAATGAGATACACTATATTTCTTACCACTCCACGCTTCTTGTGGAACTCGATCTTTGACACTCTTTGTTGGGTTTCTATTCAGAATATACACTGTTGATGCTACTGCTTCTGCTCAATATTCATTTGACAAGTGTTTGGCTTTCAATATGCTTCTTGCCATCTCCATGATTGTTTTGTTCTTCATTTTTGCTACACCATTTTGCTGTGGTGTGTACTTTGTAGTCAATTGCCTTTTGATTCCATGATACCTGCAAAAATCTTGAAATGCATTAGACATATATTCATCTCCTCTATCTGATCTTAGTACCTTGATATAATGGCCACTCTGCTTTTCAACCATTGCCTTGAATTTTTTAAACATTCCAAAGGCTTCAGACTTATTCTTGAGAAAGTATATCCAAGTCTTTCTGCAAAAGTCATCAATGAATGTTAGAAAATAAGTACTACCTCCAAATGATGGAGTTTGCATTGGTCCACATAAATCACTATGGACTAACTCCAATATTACCTTAGCTCTATATGAGCCTCCTACTGGAAAGCTCTCTCTTTGCTGTTTTGCCAGAATACCACTATCACATGAACTTCATGGCTGTTCTATTGGTGGTAAACCCTTCACCATATTTTTCTTCTATAATAAATTTAAACCTCCAAAATGTAAGTGTCCATACCTTAAGTGCCATAGCCATGATTGGTCTAGCTGTATGGATTTGAAGTGTGCTTCCTCTTTTCCTTGGATGCACTGAATATGAAGAGGGAACATGTGATTCTTGGTCATCTCCACTTTTCCTATCAACCTATCACTTGGAACCTTGTCCAATATTGTGCAGACATTATCCATAAAGGATACTCTGTAACCTTTCTACACTAACTGACCAACACTCAAAAAATTATGTTTTAGTTTAGGTATAAAATAAACATCAGGTATAAACCTTCTTTCACCATTCTTGGCCAAAACATTTATGACACCTTTACCCATGACATCTACTGTGATATCATTTCCTAATTTCACTTCTGATTTTACGGAATCATCAAGACTAGAAAAAATTCTTTATTTCCTGTCATATGATTACTGCATCCACTATCTAAGAACCAAATATATTTAGCTTTTTCTTGAGTAACATTACAAGTAAGAAACATGCTTCCAAGATTAGAACTAGATTCACTTGTGTAATTCGCATTTTGATTGTACACATATCTTTGTTTATTTCTGCAATCACTTGCATAATGACCATATTTCTTGCAGTAATAACATTGAACATTAGATTTATCAAACCTCTGTGAACCTTGTTGGGAGTGATTGTTGCCACATCCTCTACTGCTGTGTTCACCTTCATTTGAATTGTTCCTTCCATAACTGCCTCTACCTCTTCCTCTGAAGCTTGACCTGGCTCTTCCTCTTCCTCTGCCAACTAATCCCTGTGACTTGAAGGCATTCTCAAGAGAAGTATTATTTCTATTCATTCTGGATTCATGTGTTAGCAAAGAACCCATTAGTTCATCTACAGATAATTGTTCCAAATCTTTGGTTTCCTCAATTGCTACAACTATTGCATCAAATTTACTGGGTAAACATCTCAGTATTTTCTCTATAATCTTCTGATCTGTCATAGTTTCTCCATTAGATCTAATTTGGTTCACTATATTCAAAACTTGACCCATAAATTGGTCTATAGATTCTGATTCATTCATTTGCAAATTTTCAAAAGTTCTCCTAAGAGATTGCAATTTAGCAATTTTTACCTTTGTATTACCTCTATAGGTAGTTTCCAAGATTTTCCATGTCTCTCTGGATCTCATTGCTTCTGCAACTCTAGAAAAAAATGATTCATCCAATCCCTATTGGATTATAAATAAAGCTTTTGTATCTTTCTTTCTGTTCTCTTTAAGCTAGTCATTTTGGGCTTGATTTAACCCCAGATGGGCTGCCTCATCCTGCGGTTCTACAAAACCACTTTCTACCAAATCCCATACATCTTGTGAGCAAAATAAAGTTCTCATCTTAATTGCCCAAAAATCATAATTCTTACCATCGAAAATGGGAATTTGAGGCTGTGAAATACTGTTATACGCTGCCACCCGGTTTTTTCAACGCTCCGTTGGTCCTAACTAGGTGCTTTTCACAAATTCTATGATTTCTACTGCAATTTGCGATCTGTCATTGCGTATATAGGCTGGCATCCCCAGGACCTATCTAGTTGCACGCAGCTCTTTTCTTCTCTAAATTTCTTGTTCTTTGAGTGTTGATTCAGCATGCGCTTTTCCTTAGTGCTCCAACCTGCTGCCTTTTTCCCTTTGTTTTTTTTTTTAAAACTTGAAACTACTGCGCGCTCTCCCAAAAGATCAAGGCGCTTTCAATCCCATGGACTGCTGGATGGCTGCGCTGGTTGTCGGCCACAGTTGACTACTGTGTGCTCACTCCTTTGGCTGCCAATTCTTTGGACTTCCTTTGGCTGCGCTTGTCTTGGACTGCGCAATTTTTTTGCTTATCTGACTGCGCGCTTTCACTTAGGTTGACTGCGTCGACTGCTATCCAAACGGACTGTCTCCTTTGGCTCTTCCTGCGGTTTACAAAACTGCTGCAATTCTCCTTTCCCACAATTCCTCTATGCTTCTGCTAGAACCGTGTAGCTATGATACCAATTTGACAGCAATAAGAGAGCAAAAACAAGAACTCAAATAATTAAACAAGAACTGAACAATTGCTACAGCAATTTCTTGAAGAAAAGAGATTTTATTAATCTTCAAATTTCCTTGATTACAATGTGCGCCCAAGCGTTTTTAAATAGATTTAGAATCCAAACAATAACTGAAAATAGACTCATTTATAATTAACTTCAACTACTTAACTAACTGATTGTTAAGTGCTTAAACTAACTCATATCTAACTATCAGTTAACTAACTGAATGCTTAACTCCCAGTTTACTAACTGCTTGTTTAACTACTTGCTTGCATGACAAAAGTAAGAGGTGGGAGAAATTATCTCCAATTAACTTGACTTTCTAACACTCCAGGCGGTGTGGTTAGAATGGGTGTAGCACGTAAAAAGTGTATTTCAAACAAGTCTGTAAAGTAATTACTTTTTGTTTTGAAATTATATGCATATATGGGGAAAGTGGGCGAGGATATCTGAAAAATTGGAAGTGGAGTTACAGAAAGCACTAAAAATCAGAGAACGCAAAAAACTAATGGAAATAAAGAATTGGATAAGACAGGATCATTTGGCGGCTTTGTGGAAATGGTTCATAGTGGTACTGCTATTACTCTTTCTGTTGATGATGTCTATCTTAAGTTCCTTGAGTCAATTCCTGCTCAAATGGAAATTCATGGTCGACCCTTAGTTCAGGTTTTTAGTACTGGACTAAATATCAAAGCGACTCATAGAACATTAGGTGGAGTAATGGTAATATCATATGTTTTATGCTGGCAAAGTGTTCAAGTTGACTGTGTTAAGACACAGTTAAACAGTTCAGTTGCAGATCAAGGACCAAACAATGTAGATTTAAAGCATCAACCAGATGTCATAGGCTCAGTGTTGCAGACTGCAGAAAGGTATTCAGATTTTACATGAGGTTCCTCATATGTGTGCAGTTTTGTGGATTAATGGGAACAGACATAACTTATCAAATGGCAATTCGCACGAAAATGGTTCTGCTGTCCATCCACTTATTTTGGGTGTAAGCATAGTCCAGAGTCTTCCTTATAGGGCACAGGATGCAGAATGCCATAGTTTAAAGGTCCCCGTAGAAGTGTCTATTGTACGGCTAGGGGGTAGAATGAACTATAATGAAAGCCCTTTTGCACCGGTTTGGTAGTCTAGGGCCAGATGGTGGACCAGGAGAGGGATTGAAAAATAGACCAAAACACCTTTGATGAGGTCCACTGGGTAAATTGTTAAAGTCATCATCCCCTCCAGTTAGAAGGGCCAGATGGTGGACCAGGAGAGGGATTGAAAAATAGACCAAAAAACCTTTGATGAGGTCCACTGGGTAAATTGTTAAAGTCATCATCCCCTCCAGTTAGAGGTGCCAGAACTTAAGGTGCATTTTTCTTTTCCAAACATGTATTGGGAGCCTCCTATTTTTGTGATGTTCAACCTATTTATTCCCCAAAGTCAAATGTCCTAACCCACTATTCTTGACTAATGTGCAGTTGATGTGTTTGAAAAATTACATAATGATCTATCTTTGGAGCTTACAAGCCCAGGCGACATTGAGATAGATATCAAGTTACAAGATTGGATCTTCGCTCTTGAAGGTGCAGAGGGTGGATCAGAAGTTTGAAGGTCACAGTTGCTTAAAATGTTCTCTGTTCCAAGAGAACAACGATGCTGGCACATGGCATTCCGATCTGTGAGTGTTAGTAATAAGAGCAGTCAAAAATCTTCTAGAAATCAACCATTACAAAAAGAAAACTCTGGCAAGAAGCATCCAGTTGAAGTAATCAATGTGAGTTTGAAAGCCCCTCTAGCAGTCTTGTTATTGAAATTTTAAATTTAGATCTGCGCAGAAACATCACTGCAATATGCTTACTACGCAACTAATATAAACTGTTTAATATATTTGTCGGTGAGCTTCAAGTCTTAAAACCTCAATGTATAAACAGTTGGGTATAGGCACAGATTGTATACGTGGTCGTTCATCTAGTGAAGTTGATTTTTCTGGGAAAAAAACGGACGAGTGCAGGATAATAAATGGGGATCAAAGTCAGATACTACTTGCAATAGTGGAGTTGATCTGAAAGTTTGAATTTTGTCGGTGAGCTTAGAACTCCTAAGTCTTAAAACCTCAATGTATAAATCTCAACACTCAGTTGGGTATAGGCACAAATTGTGTACGTGGTCGTTTATCTAGTGAAGTTGATTTTTCGGGGGAAAAAATGAACACGTGCAGGATAACAACTGGAGATCAAAGTTAGAAATTACTTGCAATAGTGGAGTTGATCTGAAAAGTTCGAATGGTTATATCCAATAATGATGTTGATTTTAGAATGGTCGAATGGATAGTGGAGAGCGTGAGAGGAGGTATTAATGAGCCTGTATGTATTTAGTACCTCACCTTTTATACATAACAGTAAAATAGAGTTTAGTTCCTGAAAATGGTTGGTTTGTTGCAAGGAAGGTTGTAGTAGCTAGTAGACTACAGTTTCTTATATTAGTTAGTCCATAGATACTCTGTTTGTAGGTGGAAGTTGAGGCAACAAAGGAAGAATTGGAGTATCTGGTGCTTCTTTCCAAGTCATAAATTGAATCACTCAACAGTATCATTGCAGGGGTCTTGCAGATTTTGCAGCTTCAAGGATCCTTAGGTCAAGCTACAATAGGTCAATTGAGTAATTTTGGTACGTCTTTTTATCTGTTCTAATTGGCATTCCTCTGCTATTATTTTAAATTTCTTCTATCTGTTCTGTTAATTGACACAATATTGATTCCTGTGTGCAGGAAGTGGGAGTTTGGATAAGATTATTACACCAGAGAGGTTTGGCCAATGAAGCAGCATTGGCAGTGTCTCATGCATGCCTGCGGCTTTCATTGTGGAAACATCAGGTGATGGCCTAGAATCCACTATTTCCTTTCTAGAAAAATATGTTTCCGAGTCGCAGATCATATGTGCAACATTGAGTAGAAATTTAGTGGCAATTCAGTAGAAGCTAAAGATTTTGCTCCGAATAGTTTCAGAATGTCTGCTGAGACAAACATCAAAGAGCTTAAAAACACAGTGAGATGATGTAGACCCTGCTGTTTAAGCTTCGTGATAAAGTAGTGTAAGTTGGTTACTTCTTCCAGGCAATATATTGAAATATAATTATTCATTCAAAGGATGCAATGATTCTTTTGTACATATCATGAGGCCACATTTGTAAGGCCCTATAGCAAGTTGGTAGAAGTATTACCCTATCTGTGCTCTCATATTTATATGAGAGCAACAATAAAGTCAGTGTTGTGAGCCCAAGTTAAGAAGGCTACAGGTTGTGATTTGAAATGTGTAGAGCAAAAATAGAAAACACAGTTGTACCCAGAAATCTATACTACTCAATGCCCTTTTACTTCAAGGAAATACAATTCTTGCATCATATATGGCAACACAAAAAATATCATCTTCCTTGGGCATTTCATATGACAAATATGATGCATTCATCTATAACTACGTACTATTTAAAAAATAATTGCTAATGCTACAGTTTGTTTCAATCCTAAATGCACAGAACGTCATTTCAATGTTGGTATTAGTGGATATATAATTTTAATGAAGATGATGACGACAAGGGAAAACTAAAAACCCTGGATATTATTAAATTTTATACAACGTATATTAAAATAAATAAAATATATAAATTTTAATAATTATTAAATTTAGGGTTTATAATTATAATTATTATATGTATGATATTGTATCTATTGGTCCAAGATTAAACAATAATGCAAGCGAGTGACACTCAAAGCAATAGTGACCAATGAGGCAAAGGTGAGGCCAAACTATTCAACCTTGTCTTGCATCTAAAGGAAAAGGATTCAAAAGGGGGAGTGAAGGAGTTGGTTCCAACTGGTGGCGAGGCTGAGTCAAATTTACATTCTATAAATAAAATCAAATAGAAACTTGCATCAACTCAAACCATTGATATCAATGAAATCAACATTAGGATTTCAAGCTCAGTCCCAGGCAATCCACTCCTGAGCAACAAGTTGGCAACAATCACCACTAAGATGTAATTTACAAATTTATTGGCGCTTAGCCTACAAATGAAGAACTAAAGCCTTGGATAGCCCAGAATTGGAAATATTGTTTGCAACTAGGGATTATTTTGGCTCACTAAAGGTTATTTTGAGCTCACCTTTCAATCTTTGATTGATAGAGATAAAATATTCACATGCTTCTTTAAAAAACTAAGGATTATATATGAGATTTTGGATGCCCCTCTTCAATCCTACAAAAGCATTAATTTCAAAAGTCTCTCTCTAGATTAGGATATATAAATTACCATCTGAATTTTGTAATGAAGAAATTTTAAAGATAATATCTAAAAGCATTAGAGACCCCATTTGCCTAGATCAAGTAACCAAAGAGCAACAATCTTCAACATATGCAAGGATATGTATCAATGTTAAACTGGTTGCTCCTATTCTACAAACAATTTGACTCACCTCTTCTTTGGGCACATGGAAAGAAGAAATTGATTATGAATGTCTCACATTCACATGCTAAAAATGCAAATAAGTTGGACAAAATTTAAGTATGACACAAGTTCACATCCTAACTTTCCCTTCAAACCCAAAAAATCTTGTTTTGAAGATTTCAGTATGCCAAAAATAAAATATTTTCAAAGGTTGATCCCTAAATTTAACACATCCACTAAGTACCATAAATAATTTAGATAGAGAAACCATGGAAAAAAAATTCTCTAAACACCAAAATCTAGAAATACCCCTCCTCCTAAGGGTATGGCTAACCAAACCAACCACCTTTCCCATTCTCCATGCCCTTGAAAAAATAGAGAATTGGCAGAGGCCAATCTACAAGCCTTTTTGGATGAAGTTTCAAAATCAGATCCACAAGATTCAATCTCTCATCCTTCAAAATTCTAAAATAACAAAGCCCCATATAAAAAAGAAGACACTACAAATATTGTTCCTAAACCATCTGTAAAGGATAAGAGGATTGAAGATAATTTTTAAAATCTGGAGATCATAAAACCAAAAGTTCTATGTCTAGATAAACCCATTTCTCTATTAAAATCACCCCAAGTGGGATATAAAATTATTACCTCCCTTGTTTCACTAAAATTTTGCTTATTTTCTTTAGAAAGAAAGCTGTAAAACTTAAAAAAAGGGTGAGTTTAGTAGAACCTAGATTTGGTTTGCGCTCTATGATCTAGACAGTTGTAGATACTCTTATTTATCTTGGAAGGATGACCTACAGATAAAGACACTATAAAATGCTTGATTAGTTAGGTAGGTTGGTGGATTGCCTAGCAAGCTAGATCCAAAAATTACATGACTTTATAGGTTGTCAATCCACCTTTTAAAAAAAGTTAATATTGATAAACTTGTTGATAAGAAATATTGCATAACATAAATGAAAGTACTCGATCAAAATAAATAAATACTTTTCAAGAATAATGCATTTTAGCAAAATAACATGAAAAGAAGTGCTAAACTATCAAGGTGTGGCTAGGTTGTTTTTCTTAACTCTATATAGTGACAGGGATGAAGAAATAGGGTTTTTGTTTGAGGTTGGAAGGTGTTTAAAGCTTGTTATTTTGATTAAAATAATTTACACAATGACCATCGGTGGTCAAGGCTAACCATCAGTTATCGACAAGTGACCATCGCACACGGTCGAGGGTTGACCATCGGTGGTTGAGGATCGATTATCGATGATCAATATTTAAAGCTTTTTAATTTGATTAAAATGATTTACATAGTGACCATCAATGGTCAAGGATGATCTTCGGTGATCGATAGGTGATCATCATATAGGGTCGAGGGTTTTTTTATCAATGGTTGAAGATTGACCATCGATAGTTGAGGGCTGACCATCAATGGTCGAGGGTTGATCATTGGTGGTCATTGTAGGTTTTTGATAGAGTGGCTTTGGGTGAATAAATGACTATGGGTAAGTTGTAAAAGGGTCCTATAGGTTTCTTAAGGTTAGTTGTTGGTCATGAAGACAAAGGTAAGGTCTTAGAGGTATCATAATAGGGATTTGATACTCAAAATGGTTAAGAATCGTCAAAGGGTGCATGGTGGAGAGAATGGTGTTTGGAATTGTAGAGCTCCAACACTAGAGAGGTTGTGGGTAGAAATTAGAAATGGGTGCAGGCTCTAAGCTATTGAAACTAATGAAATCAAAAACTAACAAGAACAAGACAATTACCAATAGGCCAAGATCTTGAAACAATACTCAGAATTGATTCATATGGATTGCTTGAAATAATTACAATCCAAACCATGCTTAAATAATCCTCAACTCAAATTTAGATTTGACATGAAAAAATTCTAAAAAAACTAATGTCTAATATAAAACTTCTATTTTTAGTAGTTGTTATTTTTAGTAAGTCACGTATGCAAGTGCGTGCAACTCTAAAAATATCTCAAAATATTATAAAAACTAAAATTATTCTATGGAATGAAATTTAACTGAAATTGAATTTTAGTTCTAAAAATATAAAATTTCTAAAAATAGAAAATTCTCAAAAAAAATTATTAAACTAAATTTTTGGACCCTATTTTTTTGCATCATTCTTCTCTGGTTGAAAAAAAAACTTAGCTCCCATGAGTTGTCTTGATTGTACAACTACAATTTGTCTTTGTCAATCTTATTCAGATGCAATTCTATAATCTAAGTGTTGTCTTCTTGTTGTAATCCTTCCAACTAGACCAAATACATGTTATAATTCCCTTGCATTGTGCTCACTATCTTCATATCCAAAACCTGCATTATCTTGTCTTTTTTATTTGGAACTTGCTACTCCCAATTTAATTCTTCATCTTCGTCATCTTCATCATCTTCTCCATGGAATTCATATAAATTTGAAACATTAAACATTGGATATATATCAAAATTTGGTGGTAAACTCACCTCATAAACATTGCCATTGATTTTTTTCACAATTCTACATGGTCTAATTTTATTGTACTTCAACTTATTATATGTGCCTTTTGAAAATCTATCTTTCCTCAAGTAAACCATTACCATCTCTCCTTCTTCAAATACTTTGGATCTTTTTTTGACATCCCTTATTGCTTTATATTTCTCATTACTTTCCTGCAACTTTCTTCTTACTCCTTGTAATTGCTATATATGGTCTGTATACACTTCTGCATCATCACTAATTCTATCTACAATTGATAATTGTACCAAATCTAAAATACCCATAGTATTTTTCCCATAAATAATTTAAAAAAGTGAATTTCCTGTTGATCTATTCATTGAACTATTATATGAAAACTCAACTTGTGGTAAAGCCAAGTCCCATTGATTTGGCTTCTCTTCCACTATACATCTCAATAAATTTTCCAAGCTCCTATTCATAACTTATGTCTATCTATCTATTTATGGGTGATATGCACTACTAAATTGTAGCTTAGTACCCATCTTCTTCCAAAAAGTCCTCCAAAAATGACTTAGTAATTTTGTGTCCCTATCTAAAGTAATAATTTTTGGAACACCATGCAATCTCACAATATCATAAAAAATAATTCTACAAATCTAGTGGCATTATCAATTTTCTTATATGCAATGAAATGAACCATTTTATAAAATATGACAACAACAACAACAAAAATTGAATCATTACCTCTTTATGTGTTTGACAATCCCAACATAAAATCCATACTCAAATCTGTCCATAGTCCTCTTAAAATTGGTATGTCCTTTAGCCACCTGACATATTTTTCACCTTGAAACATACCTCATCACATCTATCTTCATCTTTGGCCAAAAATACTTTTCCTTCACCAAAAAAAATATCCATCTGAACCACCACTATGTAATTCTCTTATTATATTATCTCGTAGAGACCCAACTATAATGCATAATTGTTTTCTTTTGAAGAAATAACCTTCTTGTATAAGATACTCATCATGAATAATATCTTTCACACTTGTTAATGGATTCCTACACTATTCAACTATCTTACCAAAATATGGATCAGTATCATATAATTCTTTAATAACTTCAAATCCAATTACTTCACTCACCATAGCAGTTAATAACGCTACTCTTCTACTCAATGCATCAGCTACCTGATTTTGTTTTCTTGATTTATGCTTCAACACAAAAGTATACCCTTGCAAGAAATAAATCCACTTTTCATGCTTACTATTCAACTTCTTTTGTATATTTACATACTTCAAAGCCTCATGATTTGTAAATAGTATAAACTCCTTAGACACTAAATAATGCCTCTAATGTCTTAATGATTGTACAATTGCATAAAGTTCAACATCATAATTATAATACTTTGTTCTTACCTCATACAATTTCTCACTAAAATATTCTATTGGCTTTCTTTCTTGACTCAGCACAACACCAATTCTCACAAATGAAGCATCACAATCAATCTCAAATACTTTGTTAAAATTTGGTAATGCTAAAATTAGCCTTTTTTAAATTTTTTTCTTCAAAATTTCAAAGTTTTTTGTGGCTACTCTAGTCCATGCAAATTCCTTCCCTCTCATACAATATGTTATTGGTGCCATAATACTACTAAAATTTTTAATAATTTTTTTACAAAATTTTTCTAAACCATGAAAACTTCTTACCTCTGTAATGCTTTTTGGAATAGGCCACTCAACAATTACCTTTATATTTTCTTCATCCATTTTCACACCGTTTGATGAAACTTCAAATCTCAAAAATATCAAATTATTCTGCATAAAATTGCACTTATTCAAATTTACATATAACTTCTCTTTTCTTAACAAATTCATTACCATTCTCAAATGTTGTAAGTGTTCTTCTTTAGTCTTACTGAATATCAAAATATCATCAAAATAAACAACCATAAACTTATCAATATATTCTCATAGTACTATATTCATCACCCTCATAAATGTGCTAGGTGCATTACATAATCCAAATGGCATCTTTATCAAATCATATAAGTCATCCCTAGTCTTGAATGTAGTTTTCCACTTATCTCCTTCATGAATTCGAATATGATAATAACCACTCCTTAGATCAATCTTGGTAAAATATTTACTCCAACAAGCACATCCATCATATCATCTAAACAAGGTATAGGAAACCTATCTTTATTATGATTTTTTATTACTTTACTATCAACACACATTCTCCATCCTCTATCTTTCTTTGGAGTTAGTAACACTAGTTTTGTACATAGACTCATACTCTCTCTTATCACTTTTTTTCATAGCAATTCAAGTAACCTGGTTATTTAATTTTGCATGTTTTGTTTGACTCATTCTATAAGCTGCTTGATTGGGTAGATCTAATCTTAAAATCAAATCAATGTGATGCTAAATATATCTCTTCAATGGTAAACCATATGGCAACTCATCAGGCATAATATATGCATATTATTTCAACACTCTTGCTACTTTTGTTGGTATTGGCATCATTTCTATTTATTCATTCTTTGCTACTAATGCATAGCAACAACCTATTACCTTCATATCTTGGATAAATTCTTTAATAAAGAACATACTTTATGTCTTCTCTTCCTCTTTAAGAGGTAACGAAACTACCTTTTTACCACCTTTCCAAATAGTGTATGTGTTCTTTGCTCTATCATGAATTAATTTCTTATCAAATTGCCACGACCTCCCAAATAACACATGACATGCATCCATCAGAAGAAAAACACAACATATTTAATCATTATAAATTTTTCCTATACAAAATTGATTAAACACCTTTTATCTACTATAACCTCATTCCCTTTCTTAAACAATGAAATCCGATAAGGGTTAGGATTCTTTTCACATTGCATATTTAGTTTCTCAATCATTTTTTAGGAACCATATTTTCACAACTACCACCATCTATAATTAATTTTCATATATTTTCACTCGAAGTATACCTTTTTCGATAAATATTTGATCATAGCCATGCATCACCACCTTTTTTATTCTGCACTTTTCCTTCTTTGGAGTGATCGTGGTTCTTCTCATCATTAGATTCTCTCCAACATCTGTCAGTGCAACTTTAGTATTCTGCTCTTCTATTTCAGCCTCAACTAGATTTACTCTTGGGTGATCTTCTTGCCTCCTTTCTTGATCTTGATAGTTTAGACACTCAAATGCTCTATGCCCTTCTCCATTAGACACTCAAATGCTCTATGCCCTTCTCCACATCTATAACAAACATAAGATCTGCGTTGATTCAAAAAACATTCTCTAGCACCACCATAACCTCATCCTCTCTAAAATCCTCTTCCTCTTTTTTGGTATTGAAACCCTTGTCTATTATCATCTTGCCTTTCTACACCATGTGAAAATTCACTGTTATTGGCATTAAATCCACCTCTAGTGGTATTAAACCCACCTCATCCCCTTATTGGAGGGGATTCACATCTTCTTGGACCAATAGATGTCTTGAAATTCTATCTATTTTGTTTTTTTCTATTTTCAAAGCTAATTGATAAGCCTCCTCCATGTTAAGTATTTTATGCATGCTTAATTCATTCTGAATAGAAAATTTTAAACCATTTACATACCTTATGGACACTTGTTCTTCTTTTTCATTATGCTGCACTTGTATGGAAAGTTTATAAAATTCATCTGTATACTCTTGTATACTATGATCTTTTTATCTCAAATTCTAAAATATTCTATATAAGGTTTGTGCATAATCCACAAGATGAAATTTCTTCCTCAGCTTCTTCTCCATCTTTTTTCATGAATTAATTTTCTCTTTACCTTTCCTCTATCTCTCTTCTTGTAGGTGATCCCACCAAATCATTGCATGACCTTTCAATTTCATGCATGCAAATTTTACCTTCTTGTCTTCTCTCATAGTCTTCCACTTGAAGAACTTTTCCATGATATTCATCTAATCTATCAACTCCTCTAGTTTTAAACTACCTCCATAATATGAAACATCATCCTTGATTCCTTCATTTTTTCCTTCTAAAGTCCAAACCATCCTCTCTTCCATCGATGGTGGCTGCTCTTGTTGTTCTTCTTTTTGCTAAATTTATTCATCATGATCTATCTTCATCATCACCACCTTGTCTTATTCATTGATTGGTGATAATCTCTGTTAATTATTGAATTTAACTTTACAACTTTTGTATATTCTTGTTCATCTTTGTCACACCTCCTCATTATCTCACCATTCTTTACTCTTCCAATAATCAAACTTGCTCTGATACCATATAATGAAATTAAAAACTAATAAGAAAAGAAAATTACCGATAGGCCAAGATCTTGAAACAATACTCAGAATTGATTTGTATTGATTGCTTGAAATAATTACAACCCAAACCATGCTTAAATAAGTCTCAACTTGGTTTAGAGTTGACATGAAATTTTTAAAAAAAAACTAATGTCTAAAATAAAACTTATATTTTTAGCAACTGTTATTGTTAGTAAGTCATGCATTCAAGTGCATACAGCTCTAAAAATATCTTGAAATATTATAAACACTAAAATTAGCCTATGGAATGAAATTCAATTAAAGTTGAATTTCAGTTCTAAAAATATATCATTTCTAAAAATAGAAAAATATCAATTTTTTTTATTAAACTAAATTTTTGGACCCTATTTTTTTTGAACTAGAAACTTAAACTACTGAACTTGTGCAAAATACAAGATTTTTATCTCAGTGGTTGATGGCTTGAAGAAGTCTAAAGTTGGCTGAAAGCTATTATGGATTTGCTTGGGAGTTTGAATCTTTTGCCCCAAAATTCCTCCTCTTTTCTTCCTCCTAATCTTTGAATGATTTCCCTCCCTAGATTCTTTCCTAGTGATCTCTTAATATAGATCAAAGGGGTGTTGAAACCAAAGTGTTTAACAAATAGTTTATCATGTGAATGATGGATTAAAATTAGATAGCTAGTGATCAATGAGTCAGTTACAGTGAACTCCTTTGACCATGTATCCCTAAGATAGAGTTTTGATTGCATCAAGTAACTATTAGCAATCAAGGGTTAACCATCAGCAATTGAGGGATGACCATCAGTGGTCAAGCGTTGACTATCGCACGTGGTCGAGCGCTGACTGTTACGCATGATCAGAGGGACATAGTCAAAATTAGCTAGATTTAGCTAGTTCCATTAATGACTAGCAATTAATGCATTAGAAAGTAGTCCAATGGTAATAAAGGAAGAATTGGTAGATAATATAATCCAAAGGGGGCCAAGGGGTAGTTTAAAGGTTAATGCTAGATTTAGAGCCGTAGTCTATGATTTTTTAGTGTTTAAATTTTTCCTAGTTTTTTAGTGTCTACATTTTGCCCCTATTTATTGTGAAATTTATATCAACAAGATGAAAACTAAAAATGGAAAGTTGGTAGAAGGTTAGATGCCCCAAGTATGGGAGGAGGTGTTCCCCCTCAAACTGGAAATCGATAGCATGAAATGAAGTCAAGTGTGGGTTTGATAAGTGAATAAATGGATGCTAAAATGGGTAAGATGGATGGATTGGTAAAATTAGTCACTATGAGGAGGACAAGTGACAAGTGAACCGGTCTATAGGGTTAGCATAGCTGATATGGGTGCACTTATAAAATTAAGTCACTTTGCAAAAGGTTGTCATGTTATCAGGTGTCCAAAAATTAGATGAGCTTGAGAAAATGGAAAAGGTCATAGGTTTAATAAGTTGGATAGGTGGGTGACAAGGTTATCTTGGTTGGTTGGGCATTTAAGTTTGAATAGGTGCATAAAATATGACTAATTATGATATCATAGATCGTGCATAGACTAAGTTTCCATAGTTAAGGTAGTTGGTAAAATAAGATTGGTACTAGAAGGACAAGTGATAGGTTAACAGGGCCACATTGTTAGGCATAGCTGATATGGGTTAATCTTATAAACTTAAGTTTCCTAGGTAAGGTCGATGTATTTGCAGGTATCCAAGGTAGGATGTGATCTTGAGAAGACAAAAATGGTTGTGCTCTAAGGCACCTAAATGGTCAGTGCACAAAACTAGTGCAAGTTCATAAAATATGGTAAAGTAATCGATGTGGTGAAAATGACCAAGGAAAATTTGGGTCACAAAAAGTGCAAAAGGTGGGCCAAAATGACCAAGTTGAGGTTAATTAGTTTGGTTCGTTGGTGGAGAATAAGGTGCTCTTTGATGGGTACATTATTGGTTGATTGGTTGGTTGGGTGGTGGAGAATAAGATGTTCTATAATGGGTGTATAATTGGTGGAGAATAAGGTGTTCTTTGATAGGTGTTTGGTTGGTTGGTTGGCTGGGTGGGTGGTGGAGAATAAGGTGCTCTCCAATGGGTGCATAGTTGGTGTAGAATAAGGTGTTCTTTGAGAGGTGTATGGTTAGGGTTATGCTTTTTTATTTGAAGAAGTTTGGTTGGGGTTTCAATGACTATAAAAGGGGAAGACATATTCAATCATAAATAGTCATGAAAGTAGGAGGTTGAGATGCTCTAATTGGCAAAGATAAAAATTGCAAGATGGGTGGGCTTTAAAACATAAGCCATTTTCATGCATTTCATTGGTGTTAGTTCGTTGGTTAAAATAAGTAGTTTGATCACATAGTGTCAAGTAAGCTCAAAATCCCTTGATTTGGTAGAGAGTAAAAGGTGGAGATGAATGGTAGGTGAATAGATGGTAGTGTAACCTTCTTGTGGGGATGACTTACCTCTTTTTTAGGTGACCTAAGAACCATTATAAAAAAGGCCCTATTCTAAGTTTAGTATAGACTGATCAATGCAGAAAGTCTATGAATGTTGTGTGAAAACTAATGGAAGATTTTTTTGGGATTGCTTTGTTTCTAAATTTTGATTTTAGGGTATTTTTTAATGGTCTTATTTGATGGGTTTGGGAAGTTGATCAATGCAAGAAGTTTCTAAGTGATTGCGTGCTTGACAAATGTTTGGTATAGCCATATTTTAAGGGGGTGGTCTATGTTTTGGATTTATTTATGTGTGATAGCTATCCTTTGAGGGAGCAGTCTACCTTTTTAAGCAATTTTTGGTAATTTTGGGTAGCTATCCTTCAAGGGAGTAGTCTGCAATGCTATAGATTTTTGACCCAGATGATATTTGGTATCTAATTTTTCTTAATATTATGATACTTAAGACAAGGACAAGTATGTATAGGTTGATTGAGTTTCCTTTATGGAAGCAAAACCATAACACAATAAGGTTGATGATGGGCAAAAGAGGTTTAAGTGACAATGACCATGGGGATTCATCCTATAAGGGATGAAAAGTGTCCATGAGAATCATGCCATAAGTAGAGCCATGGTACCCATGCTTAGGATTAGGCTAAGGTTGTGATGGATAATCACATGATCATATTTTAATTGATTGTCCTTAAAATAAAAAGATGAAGATGGTTGAAACTAAGGGATGAGATAAGTTAGACACAAGATGACTAAGAACTTAGTTTTAAAAAAGAATGGGATGTGAATGCAAATCACTAAGGGGATTATGTTATGATATGCCCTAGACCCACACTTACATGTAAATGGTTTGAGTCAATCAGGAGTGAAGATGTCCCCTAGTTAATTTTTGACACTAGATTAGATGTGGAAAATATGTTGGATTGATGATGGTTAAGTAGGCAAAATGAAATAAAATGATTCCATTTATTTCCACAAAGTTGGTTAGGTGATGGTTGATATGCTTTGGTTGGATTACAATGGTGGTTGGTTTTTGGTTTGGTTAGGTGGTTTTAGGTTAGTTAAATTTTAGGTTGCTAGTTTGATTGGGTAGTTGCATGAAAAGGCAAGGTTATGAGGCTTTAAGACCAAAAAAGGTCTAAGTAGAATGGTTGAGGTTGAAGGTTTTCTTGGGTTGGGTTAAAGGTTAGGTTAAGGGCAGTTTGTCTTAGGATCGATTTATGTGTTACGATAGACTAGATGTAGGTTAAGGTTTTGATCAAGGTTTTGGTTATGCCAACGACCACTGACGGTTAGTAGTTGACCAATGATGGTTCATTAAAAGATTGGTAGTGGTCAAGTTTTAAAAGGCAAAAGAGTTTTAAGGGTGGGGTTGACATTAAATGATTTTTGAGGCTTCAATTAAAGTTTGGGTAAGGTCAAGGTCTGTTGAAGGTTGGTTATAGGTGAGGTTGGGTTGAATATAGGTGAGATTAGGTTGAGGGAAAAGTTTAAGGTTGAAGTTTTGGGTGAAGTTGTTGAAGGTGAGGTTGGAAAATGACAAATGGCCAAAGCCTTTTGGAAGGAGAGTTACCCTAGTTAATTTTTTCCATGTATGGTGAGGATGATGGTTAGTAAAGAGGGTTTAAGAAGGATGAAAATGACTTCATCCACCTCCTAAGGGTTGTTAGTTGTTAGTTGGTATGGAGTTTAATTTGTAGGTGGTGGTTCATGAAGGATTTGGGTAGGGTTGGGGTCTAAAAATGATGTTGGGAACATCATCTTGGAATAAAGATTGATTGGACAAGAATGTCTAGTTGTCCTAATGAGGGAGCTTAGGTGAGGTATGGGTAGCTTGGATAAAATTATGATCGAGACTCGATAAATCTTGAATGATGGGTTGACGTTGGTTTGGGTTGATAGATAAGTTCATGATGGTTGGGTTAAAAGGTGGGTTGATTTTGGTTGATTGATTTGGTTTAGAGATTGATTTGGTTTAGAGATTGATTTGATTGGTTGAGGGAGGTAGGATGGGTGGTTAATTCAGTTTGTTGATTGGGTTTGCTTGTTTATTTGGTTCATTTGGTAAGGTAAGGTGACAAAGATTTGACCCTATTCAAAAGGGAATTAAAATAAAGACAATGCCATTAGATAGATGAAAATGATCATATTATAGAGGAATTAAATGGGTTTGGTTTTAGTTGAGGTAGGGGTTGGGTTGTTTTGAGGCAAGGTTAGATTAGTTATAGGTGAGGTATTTTAAGTTTGGGTTGGCTCCACTAAAAGGGTATGTGAAAGAGGTAGATTGGGTTGGGTTGAGGTTTGCTCCACTAAAATAGGAAGTGGAAAGGGTAAGGTAGCTTTGATTAGCTCCACCAAAAGGGTGGGTGGAATAGGTATGGTTTTTGGGGGTGATTCTACCTTTTGAGGAAGTGGAAGAGGTAGGTTGATTTGAGGTTGATCCACTAAAAGGGGAAGTGGAAGAGGTGGGTTAATTTGAGGTTGATCCACTAAAAGGAGAAGTGGAAGAGGTGGGTTGATTTGAGGTTGATCCACTAAAAGGGAAAGTGGAAGAGGTAGGTTGGTTTCCTTAATTGTGGTTTTAAAGGAAAGTTGAGAAGGTTTTTCTTGGCCAACATGTGGATTGGTTAGGGTTTTGATTATGGTTTCCTTAGTTATAGGTTTACTAAGGACCAAATCTAATGAAAGAACATAATTGTATTGAGGGATTTGTTTATCAGTTTGCACAATAATGGGTGTAAAAAGAGGCTCAATGATGGATTGCTTGACAATATTCAAGGATAGGTTGGAGGGAACATGGAGAATATCCTTTGAAACTTCATTTTGATCGATAAGATTTTGGAAAAACATCTTAAAAAATCCACATATATCTACTACATGTCTATTTGTACAATGATAAGCACACAACTCATTCTCTATAAACCAAATGGGCTTTGGAAGAGAATGATTGATGGGTTTGATTGAAGGAAGTCTAATGACAGAAGCCTCCAAGATTTTGTCAAGGATTGAGGCATATAATTCCCCCAACAGGGTATCCTTCTTAAGAAGAGGGTGAACCAATGGTTCTTGAGGTTGTGAGCTAATTGGTTGGTTTGATAAAGTTGGTTGGTTTGACATGGTTGATGAATTCGATAGGTTGGGTAGGTTTGATAAAATTTGTGGGTTTGAAAGGTTTAGTTGGTAGTTTTTGGTTTTATTTGGGGAGGTTGATAAGGTAGGTTGGTTTGAGAGGTTGGGTAAGGCTGATAAGGTAGGTCAGTTTGAGAGGTTGGGTAAGGTTGATAAGGTAGGTCGGTTTGAGAGGTTGGGTAAGGTTGATACTATAGGTAAGGTTGATAAGGTAGGTCAGTTTGATAGGTTGTGTAAGGTTGATAAGGTGGGTTGATAGTTGTTGGTTGGATTTGATAAGGTTGGTTTAAAAATTTTGGTTGATGGTTGAGGGGATAGACCAAGTCTTAGTTTTGAGATAAAGAGGGTTGCCACAAAGGGGGTTCAAAAAATTGATATGATGGTTGGGGTAGATAATCAAAAGTTTGATAAGGTTGAGGTAGTTGATATGCTAGTTGAGATAAGTAGCCTAAAGATTGGTGAGATTTGGGATAGTTGAGGTTGAAGTGGGTTATGACAATGATAAAATAGGTGTTAAAAGGTTGTTGGTTGGTTACAATGATATTTAAATGGTTTTTAATAGGTTATTGTTTGGTTGTAGATGAGGTTCAATTGATTGTAGGCAAGGTTGGGTTGGTTATAGGTGAGGTTGGGTTGATTGTAGGTAAGGTTGAGTTGATTATAGGTAAGGTTGGGTTGATTATATGTAACGTTGGGTTGATCATGGGTGAGGTTAGGTTGATTTTAGGTAAGGTTGGGTTAATTTTAGCTAGGGTTGGGAGCACAAGTGGATTTTGATGCAAGGTAACACTCTAAGGAAAGAGGGTTATATTCTAGGAGTTTAACAAAGTTAGGATCTCCAGGAGAAATAATTGGAAGGCTCCCCATTAGTGAGGAAATATAGATGAGGTGGATGAAGGCAAGATATTTGGAAATTTTTTCCAAGGGGGTTAGATTCCTCACAAATCAAATAAAAAGAATACAATAAAAAGTAAAAGAAGATAAAACACAAACTAAAGCACGCTAAATCCTAAGGTTCCTTTTGCCTCTCTTGTGGCTTATGCCATAATACTTTAAGAAGTGTGACTCAACTTGGTTTTGAAATAGGTACTAGATAAGAAATCTATGGTTGGTTTCAAGTAGTTTAGGCTCTAAAAGAGATATATATTCGAAATCAACGTGTGGCTTCGTATTTGGGCCTACCCCTTCACTTCACACACTACAATGATAAATGTGTTAGGTGCTTAGCTAGGATATACTAATTGCCATATATTATACTCAAGAAAAGATCTAAGTTTTGTTTTCTCCCCTTGGTAATGGCATCCAAGTGGGATAGCCAATGGGTGAAGGCTACTATTAGGAGATGAAACCCTAGTTTTTATATCAAGTGTTATGATGTTTGATTTGGTGTAAGTAGTTTGGTCTATGTGTGCAAAGAAGTGAGGCTACAGTTGATTTACTTTATTAATTATGTTATGTGAGCTAATTATGCAAGTAAACAATGTATGAAAGGTTAATTTTAAGCCCAAAATAAATTTTTATTTTATTTAAATGAACACAAAATAAGAAGAAAAAGCACCTAGATGCAACTACATCCTACTAGACATGCCATAATGTTTCACTAAAATTTTGCTCATTTTTTTTAAAAATAAATTTGTAAAACTCAAAATATGGGTGAGGTTAGTAGAACTTGGATTTGGTTTTTCACTCCATGATTCAAACAGTTGTAGATACTCCTCTTTGTCTTGGTAGGATGACTAATAGATAAAAAAGACACTAGAAAATGGTTGATTAGTTAGGTAGGTAGGTAGATTGCCTAGCAAGCTAGATCCAAGAAGTACATGACTTCCTTTGAGGCTATCAATCCACCTTTTAAAATAATTTAATGTTGATAAAGTTGCTGATAAGAAAGACTGCATAACATAAATGAAAGTACTCGATCAAAAGAAATAAATAATTTTCAAAAAATAATAAATTTTTACAAAATAACATTAAAATAAATACTAAAATATCAAGGTGTGGTTCAGGTGTGGTCAAGTTGTTGTTATCAACTTTGTATAGTGACATGGATAAATAAATATGGTTTTTGGTTGAGGTTGGAAGGTGTTTAAAACTTGTTATTTTTCTTAAAATGATTTACATAGTGACCATTGACAGTCGAGGTTGACCATCGACAGCTGATAGGTGACCATCACATGTGATCAAAGGTTGACCATTGGTAATCAAGGAATGACCATCAATAGTCAAGGGTTATATATTGGTGGTTGACATGTGACCATTTCTGGTCAAGACTAATCGTCAGTGATCACTATGGGTTTTTGACAAATTGGCTTTGGGTAAAGAAAGGATTGTGGGTAAGTTGTAGAAGGGTCCTATAGGTTGCTTGAGGTTGGTTGTTTTTCATGAGGACAAAGGTTAGGTCTCAGAGGTATCACAAAGATTTTATACTCAAAATGGTTAGGAGTGGTCATAGGTTACTTGGTGGAGAGAATGGTTGAGGGTTGACTGTCACATGCAGTCAAGGGCTGACCGTCGATGGTTGAGGGATGATCATCACATGAAATTGAGGGCTGGCTATTGAATGTGGTTAAGGGTTGACCATTTCATGTGATTGAGGGCTGATCATCATACACATTTGAGGGGATATAGTCGAAATTGGATAGATTTAGCCAATTCCGTTAATTACTAGTAGTTAAGGGCATGGGATGTGGTTTGAGGATAATAAAGGAAGAATTAGTAGATAATCTAACCCAAAGTGGGTTAAGGGGTAGTTTAAAGGTTAATGTGATATTTATAGCCATATTTTATGGTTTTATAGTGTCAACATCCCCCTCTCAGAGATCACCAAGATGCCGATTCCATAGCTACACAAGGGTAGCGCATAAAATTCAAACAAAATCTTAATTGACAATAGAAAATGGAAATCAAAGGACCTTAGAAAATTTGGTATAGGTTGAAGGGACTCCCTCTCCTCCCAATAATTATTAATAAAATCACCTAGAAGGTTATGGGACTAAACTCCCATGACAAAGGTCACTTATTAAAGTGACACCTAGAAAATGAAAGGCTAGATACGTTATGCCTTTAAGAAACTAAGATAGCAACAAAAGTATTTGGAAAAATTATGATTTGGTATGTGAAGAAGCCAAAGGAAGTGTCGGTTCATTGGTAGTGCTTTGAAACCCAAGAAAATAAAAAAGGTAAGATTATCTCCCAAAATACTCATGGATATAACCTTTTTCTTTATTCTATGTACCAAGGTGATCTAGATTTTGTACTCTCAAATGTATGTAACTGTTTAATAAAACTCTAAACTAAATTTTATAATGGGATTTTAATGCCATAATCAAAGCCTAAAAAAAAATAAGGGGAATAATTGATTCATCATCCCTCATCATCTCTCTTCATCCCTACTCACTCCCTCATTGACCCTCACCATCCTTCATCATGTCTAATCACTCCCTCATCATCCCTAATCACTCCCTCATCATCCCTAACCATTCCCTCATTGACCCTCATCATCAATAATCACTACTTAATTATCCCTCATCATCCCTAATCACTCCCTCCTTATCCCTCTTCATCCATAATCACTCTCTCATTGACCCTCACCATCCCTACTCACTCCCTCATCCTCCCTAATTACTCCATCATTGACCCTCACAATCCCTCATCATCTATACTCACTCCCTCCTTGTCCATCCTCATCCTTAATCACTTCTTCCAATACCTTGAAGGTGGGTGTAATATCTTCCCTCTTGTTATTGATTAGCTTATGTTCCAATTCCAAATTTTACTAACTCAAATAAGGCCAAAGAAACTTTTATTTAACTCATCCTCTCTTTCACTCAAATAACTAACTCGGAGATATCATCTGATTGTTTGGTGGGTTTATCCAAGGGCATGGACTATAAAGGATAAATTAGAAGAGGTGCTTAATGGAATTTATCAGTGTAGGTTTAAGAAGTGGGGTAGAATTCAAAGATATTTTAACAAATTTAATTCCCTCTTAGCTATTAGACATAGGTAATGTTTTGCTTTTTATTCCTAGCTGCATCAGTTTTGGCTTTAGCCTTCTTCTATAGGTTAGCGTGTGTCTATGGGAATCTTTCTTTAGTTTTTATAACTGTTTTAGAAATCTTACTTTTTGATTGGAATTTTTCTATCAGTGGGGGTAAGGAATTAACACTTCATGGGTGCCCCTTTTAGAGTTATCTATATTTCTAATTCTTATTTTTTGGCCCTTATCCATCAACCATCACTCTTTCCTTATTTTTGTGCTTTTAAGGTGTAAGTTTTTAATAATAACTACTTCTCTCAAAGAATGTTTCTTATCGTAATGCAAGTGTAATGTTAGAGTTATTATTTCCATTTATGCTACTTGTGTGCAGCACACCCCCACCCGGGTAAATCTTTTTAACGTGACCGGCGGAAACGAGGTGGGGACGCACCGTCGGTACCACGGGGGACGAGGGGTCTTGAACACGTGACCGGCAGAGCACGACGGAAATACCTAACCAAATGAGCTACACCCCCGCCCCTTATTATTTCCATTTATGAGTGGTCATTGTCAGTACAAGTTGATTTAGGTAGAGTTCGTGTGCCTTTTCCTCGGAGCAACATTTTGGGCAATAGGAAAAGAATAGTTCTCTAACTTGGATGTTTTCTCTACCTTTCATCTCATTCATTCAAGTCACTCTCCTTCTACTAATATACAATATTTTTTGATAAAGGAAACCCATTGTGCCTTTTTAGGATCCTTGGCATATTCTCCCATCCTTTCTGATATTCCTGATTGCTTCTTTTCCATGCACCATCTAGCCAACCGGTAAATAGCCATGTTGCTTTCTCTAAAAATGTGATGTACATTAAGATTTTCAAAAAAAGAGATTATCCTTTTTGCTTCTTCTATATTGTTTTTGATTTTATAGTTTATTACATCTCCCCTATCTCACGATTTGATTATTAACAATGAATCCCCTTCAACTAATAATTTTTCTATCTTTGCTTTGATTGCAAGCTTGAAACCTATGACTAGGCCTTCAACATCCACTATATTGTTCAAGTTTATTCCCATATAGTAGGCCTCATAATTGATCAACTAAATTTTATGATATCTAATGATCACTCCAATTCTTGAATGTCCTAGGTTGCCTTTAGATGCCCCATCAAAGTTTAATTTATTCTAGCCTTGCTCAAGAGGGAGCCATTTCGCTTCTTTCCTTAAAGTTTTCTTCCATTTCTTTTCACTAGGCCTTAATGTCTCATATATTGTTTTGATGCTTTCCTATTTTCTAATAGCTTTATCTCTTATGGGATAGCTTCCTTATTATTCTTTTATTAGGCTAGTCTTGTTATCTATTTGATGTTGTTTCATAGTTTTAACCATACTCTTTCAGGAGGATTGCATTTCACATTATCATCAGATATTATAGAATTTATTTCTAGACATATTTTCTAGGTTATCATGCTCAGACCCATATCCCACACATCTCTATTTATATTTAGTTTAGTACTAGATTTCCAAGATTTGAGATGTCCTCTTAAATTTTTATTTAAACTCTATTTTACATTAAAATAATTTAGGAAAGAATTCCAAATTCTACCTATATAATGGCATTGTGGAAGTATATGATCCATGCTTTCTTCATCTTGATAGCATAATACACACTTGGATGGGGCATGGAATCATCTTTTCCTTAAATTATCCCCTGTAAGAGTTTTCCCCTATGTTACCAGCCATAGAAAGGATTTGGCTTTTGGCTAGACTTTGGAGCTCCAAATTTGCTTTTCTAAAGAATTGGGCTAAGGATCCATTTCTCTATTATATCCTTCCTTGATCTAATACTCTCTCAACCCTTGATTGTTCCACCTAATAACATCTTTCTCTAGGCTCCAAGGAATTATAAATCCTTCTAACAAAACATTAATTTTCCTATGGGCTTCATTTTTATTACTTTCACTCTTCTTATAGGTTTTCCAAATAAGATTTTTGAACCCATATTCTGACTCCATCCAATAATTTTTGACTTTACATCCCCACTACCTTCTGCTAGCTTCTTTTAAGTCCTTATAGTTTGACTCCATGCTTAATGGTTTTGAGGAGATCTGACAATCTTCCCAAAATTTTGTGTACTTTCCATTCCGAACATTGTCAAATAGGTCTTTTAATATAATATTTTTGGCTTCTCTCAAACTATTCCATATCACATATCTAAGAGGAAAGTTCTCTGCAATGAATATTTAACCCTAATCTCTGCTATCCAAATATTTTTCTATTAGAATATTGCTCCAACTCATTCCTGGACTCTTACCCAATCTCCATATGATTTTGGAAACTAAAGCTCTATTTAGTTTATCCAAATCTCTAATCCTATCCCCCCTAACATTTGGGTTTGCTCACCTTATCCCATGCCAGGAGGGGAAATTTGTTTGTGTCATCCATACCTTGCTAGAGGAAGTTTATAAAGTTTTTTTCCATTTGATTGATCACTTCTACAGAGGCCTTAAACATAGAAAACTAGTATAATATTGTAGCTTATAAAATAAATTTGATGAGATTTATCCTTCTTGCCAGGGATAAATATTTCCTTTTTCAGCTATCAAGTTTTCTTTTTAAAATTTCAATGATTTTCCCTCACAATTTCTTACTTCCTTTGACATGGAATAAGGAAACCTAGATATTTATCTAGGAGGGGGGCAATTTTGAATCCAAGAATTTTGTTCAGGAATGACTACAAATTGGGGGACATGTTAAGGAAATTTTTTTTTGATTTATTCTTATTGATGATTTTCCCTAAAGATTTTTTGAACTTGGATAAAACATCTCTAATGTTAGGATTGTGGAGCTAAAAGCTTCACTGATGCAGACATGGAGGAGGTTGCAGAATGAGTTGCTGAGTGTCAGAAGTGTTTGGCGTTGGTCTGGCCAACCGGCGTCGGCAGGGTAAGACAGGAAGGCAACCGACGTCGGTCATATATCGGCCGGCGTCGGTGACCCCAGGCAGACAGGGACCGACGTCGGTCGCCTGTGTAGTTCGACTGCGAGTCAATTACGGGCAGTGAACTAACGAACCAAGAGTTTGCATGATGAGCGCTAATTTTAGACTCATAGCTGCGGATCTAATTATTGTAATTAGATGTCTAATCATTGTTTGGATGAGATCTATATAATAGACTCATGGTTGTATTGGAAAAGTGTGCTAGGGAGTAAGAGAGCATAATTATAAGCTCCTTCTGTGTGTGAGGTAGAGCTATGGTGCGTTCCTCCTAGTGCCACAGTACCAGGTGTGTTGGTGCTGGATTGGAGAGCCAACTGGGTTCTTCAAGAGTGTAGGATCTTGGTCACAGTTGCATGGCCTATATAGGAGATCTACATGGTAAGTAAGATCATTGATCTGCAGGTGTATGTGTGTGCAAGGTCGAGGTTCACAGGTGAATAGAACCATTGATTGATTTGCAGGTGTGTAAGGTCATACAGACAGCAACACAACAGGGAGCAGTATCAGGTAGGATCTACTTGGAGTACAGGTGTGTACTCGGATAGAGCAGAGAGGAAGGAAAGGGAGTTCCTTCCATAAGTATGGTCTGTTGAATTGCAGGTTGTTGCAGATTCATGGGAGATCTACTTGAAGTACCTTGAGTACTTGTGGAGCACGTGGAGTGCTTGTGGAGTGCGTGTAGCACTTGTGGTGTGCGTGGAGCACGGGGAGGTGAACACCAACTCTGTATTTGAGTTGGGTGTTGGGACCTGTGAGAGGGAGAGCTTTGGGGAGAAGAATTACTGTTCACTTGAGGTGTGGGAAACCTCTGTAAGGTGGTGGAGAAGAAGTGGCATCTTCTTTATTGTATTCTTTTCTGTATAAAGTGTTAATACAATTTGGTATTGTCTCTCATATCTTGTGTTATTCTGAATTCTAGTTACTTGGTGAATCTGGTTAATTTCCGCATATTAAGTTGCTTGGTTTAGTAATCAAATTGTGTGCTTCCGGTTTATCAACCCCTCCTCCCAACAAGTGGTATCAGAGCCTTGGTTGTAGGTTCTTGAGCTTGATACCAACAAGTGGTATCAAAGCTGAGGTTGGAGGAAGCAGGTTTTGTGTTTGGTTACAGGGCACTCTCAGGGGTTTCTGATCGAGTGGGAGTAGAGCAACAGCAGATCAAAGTAAGCTAAGAATGGAGGAGTTGAAAAGCACAGATGGTTACTTACGGTCCTATGGAAAGAAAGAGCAGGTAAAAGATTATTGTTGGTTGGTAACAGATCAGCATGAAGAAACTGAAGATACAGATGTAGCAGGTGTTGTTGCACAGGATGTGTTTGCAGGTTTCTTGGATAAAGTTGAATCTTGGATAAAAGATTCGGTTGCCTCTTTCCATGCAGTTCCAGGTAGAGGAGCTGGTGAGCCTTGCCAAAGAATTGGCAAAGGGGAAGTGAAGCTAAAATTGCAGGCGGCCAACACACAGGTGTTGATGAAGGTCATGCAGGTCCCAGGTTTGGAGATATGGCTAATTTCTTCAGAAAGATTGGGTGATGAGAGATGCACAAGAACTCTCACAGCGGATGCACTTGAATTAGCTGGTGGTAAGAAAATAGGTATCCTTTATCTACTTGTTTATATTACTGATTCTTCTTTTGTTGCGGAGACGTGGCTTCGTAGGCTTGGTCACATGAGCAAGAAGGAGATGCATGTTCTTAAGCGGAAGACAGATATATTTGACAGGCTTAAGAACTGGAAAGCCTTGGTGTTCATGGAGGAGATGGCGGACAGAACCCAGTGGATGTGGCTGGATACTTCTGAGCAGGGCAGTTTGGACATGGATTTTGATTCAAAGAAGCTCACGGGTAAAGATTCATCACTCACAGGCGAACACAGGTACCGATGTTGGTCAGGAGGAACTGGCGTCGAACAGACAGGTGCCGATGTCGGTCATGTGCAGACCGAAGCTGGCGATGTCGGGCAGGGTAAGACCGATGTCGGTCATGGGACCGACGTCGGCAGTATGTAAGACCGATGTCGGTTAGAGGACCGACGTCGGCAGAAGAGACACCAGCGCAGGCAAGTTGGTAGTCAGGTACAGACGCATGGAACCGACGTCGGTCGGATGCAGACTGTGGAGTGACCGAGGTCGGTCACTGTAACGAATTTTGGGTGGACAGCAAGCTGTCAAGGAGTCTCAAACACCCATACGGAGGATTGAAGGCGTAAGTAGGCCCTCAAATTCGTTGTTCCTCTTCTTTATACATGTTGCTGATTGTAGAGCAGGAAGGATCCAGGAAACAGGTGTGAGCTTGGCATGGATGAGGATGTGATTCCTTGGAGGAGAACCAGACAGGTGTGTTTTGGTAGAGATGCCAGCAGGTATAAAAGCACAGAGATGAATGGATACCTTAGTAGAAGAATAGAGAGAATGGATACGTGAGACGGAAGACCAGGCATATGGTCTTGTGGAGCTGCAGGACAGTGGTACAGGTTTTAACAGGTGGAGGACGGAGCATGGCTTCAGTCAATGTCAGTGTAACTACTGTGGTTTGTCTTACCAGGGGGATGATGAGTCATGACATCATTCTGTTGCTGTATGTGGATAGTATGCTAGCTAGCAGGGGTGTACATACAGGGTTTTGCTAAGCTAAGGGTAAGATTAGCTCAGTGGCATGTCAGAGGAGTTTGGAGCAGCAGAATTCTTTGACATGAGAGGCATGGAGATCACAGGTTGATTTTGTCTTGAGTGGGAGCTGATGTGAATCAGGTGTTGGCGAGGTTCAAGATGCAGAGCCGGAGCACACTAAGGGCTGGACAGGTACAGTGTCCGAAATCACATGAGGTCTGGTATAGACCTGAGTATTCCCATGCAGTGGGAGCTGTCAGAGAGTTAGGAGCCAATTCGGGGAAGTGGATTCTCAGGTTTTCTGAGAGGGACCGGCAGCAGGTGTTGCTATGCAGGGTCAGGACTTCACTACATGTATTTGTAGGTTCGGATGTGGCAGGTTACTCGGATGACAGGTGGTACACCACGGGATGTGTGGTGGGTTGTCTTCAGGTGGGAGCTTGAAGAGGGATACAAACCAGGAAACAGATTAGACGGAGTACAGGTACAGGTACAGTGCAGCTATTTATCTCCAAGTGGGAGATTGTTAGGATTGTGGAGCTAAAAGCTTCACTGATGCAGACATGGAGGAGGTTGCAGAATGAGTTGTTGAGTGTCAGAAGTGTTTGGCGTTGGTCTAGCCAACCGGCGTCGGTAGGGTAAGACAGGAAGGCAACCGACGTCGGTCATATATCGGCCGGCGTCGGCGACCCCAGGCAGACAGGGACCGATGTCGGTCGCCTGTGTAGTTCGACTGCGAGTCAATTACGGGCAGTGAACTAACAAACCAAGAGTTTGCATGATGAGCGCTAATTTTAGACTCATAGCTGCGGATCTAATTATTGTAATTAGATGTCTAATCATTGTTTGGATGAGATCTATATAATAGACTCATGGTTGTATTGGAAAAGTGTGCTAGGGAGTAAGAGAGCATAATTATAAGCTCCTTCTGTGTGTGAGGTAGAGCTATGGTGCGTTCCTCCTAGTGCCACAGTACCAGGTGTGTTGGTGCTGGATTGGAGAGCCAACTGGGTTCTTCAAGAGTGTAGGATCTTGGTCACAGTTGCATGGCCTATATAGGAGATCTACATGGTAAGTAAGATCGTTGATCTGCAGGTGTATGTGTGTGCAAGGTCGAGGTTCACAGGTGAATAGAACCATTGATTGATTTACAGGTGTGTAAGGTCATACAGACAGCAACACAACAGGGAGCAGTATCAGGCAGGATCTACTTGGAGTACAGGTGTGTACTCGGATAGAGCAGAGAGGAAGGCAAGGGAGTTCCTTCCATAAGTATGGTCTGTTGAATTGCAGGTTGTTGCAGATTCATGGGAGATCTACTTGAAGTACCTTGAGTACTTGTGGAGCACGTGGAGTGCTTGTGGAGTGCGTGTAGCACTTGTGGTGTGCGTGGAGCACGGGGAGGTGAACACCAACTCTGTATTTGAGTTGGGTGTTGGGACCTGTGAGAGGGAGAGCTTTGGGGAGAAGAATTACTGTTCACTTGAGGTGTGGGAAACCTCTGTAAGGTGGTGGAGAAGAAGTGGCATCTTCTTTATTGTATTCTTTTCTGTATAAAGTGTTAATACAATTTGGTATTGTCTCTCATATCTTGTGTTATTCTGAATTCTAGTTACTTGGTGAATCTGGTTAATTTCCGCATATTAAGTTGCTTGGTTTAGTAATCAAATTGTGTGCTTCCGGTTTATCAACCCATCCTCCCAACATCTAATAGTTATAACTTCTTGCATTGATGGGTTAACAAATGGGAGAGTTCATCTACAAATTAGAGATGTGTATGATTAACACCATCTGTGGTAGCTTGAAGGCCTTGCAATCTATTGTTATTCTTCAAGAATTGTAATCTCCCTCCTAGGGATTCAACCATCAATATAAATAGGTGAGGAGATAATGGATACCCTTGCCTTAGTCCATGTGAGGAAGAAAATAATCCTTCCAGAGAGCCATTCACCATGATTGAGAACATTGGTATTGAATAACAACTTCTGATCCATTTTCTCCAAAGTGGACTAAAGCCAAATCTCTCTAAAACCTTATCCAATGAAGACTAATTACCCCTATCAAAAGATTTGGAGATGTTTAGATTGACCAGAATCCCTTGCCTCTTACTAGCCATCAAGGAATGAATGACCTCATGAGAAATTATAATGCTATCTAAAGTTTGCCTACCTTGTATAAAGTCTATTTGCTATCCTGAAATTAATTTAGGGAGGATGCCTGACAGTCTTGAGGAAAAAAATTTCAAAATAAAATTGTAAGTAGAGTTGCATAATGAAATAACCCTATAATCTTTAGGGAATCTAATGTTAGATTTCTTTGGAATGAGTGTGATAAAGGTGGTGTTTAAGGATTTGAACATGCTTTGTGATTCCATAGATTCCTGCCCCACTTGTCTGATATATTCCCCTAAAAGGTCCCTAAAATGTTAGAATAAGAATGCGGGGAAATCATTGGATCCTGGCACATTGTCACCTTTCATTTTGAATAAAACCTTTTTGACTTTTGCCAATTCAATATTTCTTATCAGCTTTTCATTGTCAAGATTTATGACTATGGGAGAAATTTGGTTCAAGAACTCATCTTGCTCTTCTCTTCCCTCATTGTTCTGGTAGAGCATCCTTTTCCAGAAGTTAACCAAATATTATTTGATTGCCTATGATTCCTCACTCTAGACTCCCTCCCTAGTTTCCAACTTCCCCATGTAATTATTTTGTCTCCTAGTTTTACAAGAGAAGAGAAAAAACCTGGTGTTCCTATCCCCTTCTTTTCACCATTTTATTCTTGATTATTATTTCCAAGAAAATTCTTCCTTCTTGTAGATATCCTCTAGATTTTTGTCCACTTCTTCTTCTTACAATTGAAGGGCCCTCTCTATGTTTCCTTCAATTCTCTTTTCCTAGACTTCTCTATATATCTCTCTTCTACTGAAATATATTCTTAAACATGTGTTCATTCCAATACTTAAGAGCGAGCTTAAGATATTTTAATTTTTTATGGAAAATATACATTTTCACTCCATAAATAGAATTGGGATTATTCTATTGTTCTACTAAAAACTCATCCAATTCACAGTGCTCCATCGACATTTTAAAAAATCTAAATGGTACCCTAGTTGGATGCTCCTCATTATTTATGAGCAACAAAACAAACTAGTGATTTAACCCAAACTCTCTTAAAACTTCCACTTCAAAGATGATGTTATGTTCCATGATTCTTCTATTGATTAAAAATCTATCAAGTGGTTCCAATATAAAATCCCTTCCTTGTCTCTTATTGCTCCAAGTAAACCATCCTTGTTTGGTTTTCATGTCACATAAATTTATGTTTTCCAAGAAATTACAGAAGGATCCATTATCCTTTTCTTTTCCTTTTCCCCCTTTATTTTTTGAAGGGCTCAATTTATCATTGAAATCTCCTCCAATTATCCATAAGCTTTTATTCTCATTATTAACCCTAGTCTCCAATTGCTTCCATGCTAGTTCTCTTTCCTCTTTGTCTTGAGATTATTCTTCCTACTTTCCACTTTATCAATAATTAATTGTTCCTATTGAGAAAAGCCACTCCCCATATCATTCCTAATGCATTCCTACCACAAATAATTCTACCCAAAGACTTAGCAAAACTTTTACCAAAATATTCTAGATCCTCTATCTTGGTTTCTTAAAGATTTATCACTTCTGTATTATGTTTTTTAATAATATTTTTTAACAACCTTATTTTAGTGGGGGCATTCAAGCTTCTTATATTCTAGGATAAGATCTACATTAGGATGTAGGGGGGATGTTGGTGCTCGATAATATTGAGTCCAATTGGATTTGACTACCCACCCCTATGGATTCTATGGATTTGTATTGTCCTTTCTTTCTTCTACTAGGTTTCCCTCTTATCCTTTTTCCAAAATTGCCTATCCTTTTTAGATTGGGAGTCTGTGAGACCCCAATACTATCTTCCATGTTTTCTAATTTCATTTCCTTTGAACCTTCCATGATTATCCAATTTTATTTCCTCTTATTCCTATCTATAGAGTTAGTATCCTTTTCCTATTTCTTTTGTGATCTTTTCTCAATTATCTTGGTCTAGTTGTCTATTTCAAGTTCTTTTAATAGATTCTCTAAGTCCTCTTTAAAGACATATTTTTTTACTATATCATCTAATTCAAAATTATCCTTTTCCCTCTATTATTACATCTTGGGCACCCTTTTAAACTCTTCTCTTTGTATTTCCTTATTGTCAGGCTCATTTCTCCCTTCCTTTGGGATGTATTTTTTGACCACCTCACATTTTTATTTGGTTATGTGTTTCTTTTTTGGCTTCATAAACCCTTCTTCATCTTTTTCAATATTTTTTATCCCCTTGCCCTCTTTATTATATTTTTTAGAGATGGGCATTCTTTCTATAGATGACCATGTTCATGGCAATCTCTACATCTAAAGAGGATGCTTTTGTAATCCAAGTCTTGGATCCATTCTAGTTCCTCAAATTTTAGGGTGATTCTTTTTGGCAATGGTTGAGATAGATCTAGCTCAACACAGATCCTTTCATAACTTGAAATTACTACCATGATGGGGTTTAGAAATGTCTACAAGATGACCTAAAGTGTTAGCAATAGTTTCAAAGACATACCTAGACTAGAATTCTTATGGAAATGCATACATGTGAATCCTGTCTAGGATAGTGCTCAAGAGTTCTTCAGTCAACTTAAAATTTGTATGTTAATGTTTCATAAAGAGACCCATGTTCTTGAAGTAGGGTCTTCCCCCAAAAATATTATATTTTTTAGATTTTTTGGAAAATATTATTATGAAGTTTCCTTGTACATAGAACCTGATATCAAATTGTCTATTCATTTTCTAGGTTCTTCGGGTCTATACATGAAATTATTCCATTAATAACTGAGTGCCAATAAACCTACATATTAGGCTACATTCATAGAGACCCATAATATTCCTCCTTATTTATAATGGATCAAGAATTTACATGCATGCTTTTCTTGATCCAACCCTAGGGCTTTTGAGCTTCCTCTGTCCTAATGCATTAATCAAAGCATCAATTTATTTGTCCAAATTCATTGATGGAGCTCCAATTACCATATTCTTGAAAGTGGGTTTAAAGGAGGGAAAGGGAACAGTGGCGGGGGGATTCCCCTTGTAGAAAAGATTTAAAACCTATAAAAGATCAAATGATCTCTATCTGTGTACCAATAAACCATAGCTATTCACCTCCCAGATGATCAAAACTTGGCCTCTTTCTTACCCTGCATTCTTTTTGGCAAACTTAATTTGAATTGTATGCATTAAGTTATCAGAATTTCAAAAAATATAAACAATTTGGTTAACTAGTGAAAATTCAAAATATTCAAAGAAACTTCAACAATTTTTTGACAAATTTGAAAAAACAAGGCAAATTATGATAACAAATTAACAAAACATTAAAATAAAAATATTTTTCAATAACTTAGATAAATTTTGGGGAAGTTATATAAATTTCAAAATATTAGGTTAAATTAGCAAAAATTCAAAAAGATAAAGGCAAATCTGAAATATTATGTTAAATTAGATATATTTTTATTTGAAATAATAAGATAAAATTTACAAATTTAAGGTGAAATCAACAAATTAAGCTAACTTATCAAGAAATCAAAAAAATAAGGCAAATTTGATAAATTTCAAGGAAATTCCAAAACTCAAATTTAAAAGATTTGCAAATTTAAATAATGAGGACAAATTAGCAAAAAAAATTGAAACAAAAAGAAATTTTGGGCAACTTCAATAAATTTTAAAAGATTAGGTTAAATTAGAAAAAATTCAAAAAGATAAGGAAAATTTTAAATATTATGTTAAATTAGATATATTTTTATATGAAATAATAAGATAAATTTTGACTATTTAAGGGGAAATCAATAAATCCAATTAAGTTGGTAAAAATTTTTAAAAAATGAGGCAAATTCATATTATGTTAAATTAGATAGTTTTTTCTATGAAATAATAAGATGAAATTTGCAAATTTAAGGTGAAATCAACAAATTAAGTTAACTTAGCAAAAATTCAAAAAAATGAAGCAAATTTGATAAACTTTAGGGAAATTCAAAAACTCAAAAGGAAATAAATGCAATTTAGGACAATTTTAAAAGATTATAATTTAACTTGAAAAATAATGAATTTTATGTAAAAAATGACAAATCTAATGAAAATTAAATTTTTTTAGTTAAGTTGGTAAAATTTGGAAATTTTGAATGAATTCGATGAAGTAAGAAAAACTCTCTAAATTTAGAGAAAAATAAAAACTTTAATGTCACTTTTTAAAAAAAAAATATGATAACTTTAAGGAAAACTAAAAAATTGGTATAATATAAAGCAACATGATATTTTTAAAAAAAAATTTAAGGTAAATTAGGAAAAATTTCATAAATTTAGATTATATGAGCAAAAATTCAAACATTTATTCCAAATGAAAAATGAAAATTAAATATAAATTTAGGTAAAATTTTAAAAATTAGGGTAAGGGCAAATTTGAAATATTAGAAAATATGACAAAATTAAGTGGTCTAATATAAACCAACTTGATTTTTTTTGTGAAAAATTAAGGCAATTTAGGTAAACTTCAATAAATTCTGATTATATGAGCAAAAATTCAAACATTTACTCAAATAAAAAAATTAAAAATTATTTAAAAATTTAGGGAATATTCTAAAAATTAGACAAAGGGCAAATTTAAAAAAATAGAAAATATGAAAAAATAGAAAATATGACAAGCTTAAGGGAAAACCAAAATTCAAACATTTAGAGAAAGCAAAAAAATTGGAAATTAATTGGAAATTAATTGTAAATTTAGGGAATATTCTAAAAATTAAAGGGAAAATTTGAAAAATTACAAAATATGATAACCTTAAGGGAAAACCAAAATGACTTAAATTTTATTGTGAAAAATTAAGTCAAATTGAGAAAATGTTGATAAAATTAGACTAAATGAGCAAAAAATCAAACATTTATTCAAAGCAAAAAATTGAAAATTAATTACAAATTTGAGAAACATTTTAAAAATTAGTGCACGGGCAAATTTGAAAAAGAAAATAGGGAAAATGTAACAAATTTAGGAAAATATCAAACAATGAGTAAATTAAAGGTGCAACTTTAATTTTTTTTAATAGAAAATTTGAAAAATCTATTTCAAATATTAGGATAAATACTTCCATAAATTAAATTAAATAAAAATTCATCAATCTAGGGCAACTTCACCAATTTAGAAAAAAATTCCCAAAAATATAGTCTTTTGGACAATTTAGAACAACTTTCATCAATAAAAACATTAAACTACCAAAAATTGAAGAATTTCAAGAAAATTCAACAAATTTAAGAAAAAATTAAATAATATTAAGATTTAGGAAAATTTTGAAAAATTAAAACAAATTAGTGAAAAAATTAATTATAAGTTATAAAATTTAGGAAAAAATCTAAAAATTAGGCCAAATTTTAAATATTAGAATAAATTATTAAAAAACATAAAACTAAAGTCAACTTCAAAATATTAGGACATATTTGAAAAAAAAATCGAAGCAAATTCAGAAAATAGGTCAAATTAATACAAGTTTAGGAGAAATTCAAAAAATTAAGACAAAATTTTAAAATTTAGGTTAAATTATAAAAAATCATAAAATGGAAGCCAACTTAACATATTAGGACAAAATTTGAAAAAAACAACTTGCTTAAATCAATCAAAAATAAAAAAATAAAAAATAAAATTTATGACAAATTAAGGAAATTCATGAGAAATTTAAAAAGAAAAAAGAAAATAAGGACATTTTAGGAAAAAATTAAAAAAAATACATTAAATTAACAAATTTTAGGAAAATTCAAAATATTCTTTAAATTATCAAAATTTCAAAAAGTATGAAAAATTTGAATAATTTGGTTAACTAGAGAAAATTAAAAATATTCATAACAACTTCAACAAATTTCTAACAAATTTGAAAAAATAGCACAAATTATGAAGATAAATTAGTAAAAAATTGAAACAAAAATGATTTTTCGGCAACTTAGAGAAATTTCAAGCAATTTAAAAAAACTCAAAAGATTAGGTTAAATTTAAGGTGAAATCAACAAATTATGTTAACTTATTATAAATTCAAAACATTAAGGAAAATCCAATAAAGTTTAGGGAAATTCCAAAACTAAAGAAATTAGGGCAATTTAGGGCAATTCCAAAAAATTACAAGTTAAATTCAAATAAAAAATGAATTTTATGAAAAAATGACAAATTTCGTGAAAATTCAAAAGTTTCAATAAGTTGGTGAAATTTTGAAACTTTTGAGTAAATTTGATGAAGTTAAAAAAAATCTCAAAATTCAAGAAAAAATAAAAGCTTTAATGTAAGTTCCCTAAATAATTTAATTAATTTTTATTTAAGGAAAGAGGCCAAGTTTTGAATCTTTTTATTTAAGGAAAAATAATTAAATGAGCAAAAATTCAAAATCAATTATAAGTTTAAGGAATATTTTGAAAATTAGGGTAAGGATAAATTTGAAAAATTGTGTTAAATTAAATTTCAAAAAATAGGGAAAATGTAACAAATTTAAAAAAATAGTAAATTAAAGTGCAACTTCAATTTTTTTTTGGAAAATTTGAAAATTCTATTTCAAAAAATAGGTCAAATACTTTCATAAATTAAATTAAATAATTAAAAGAGAACTTTGACAATTTAGAAAAAACTTCCAAAAAAAAAAGAAAATTTGGACAATTTAGAACAACTTCAATCAATAAAAAGATTAAATTATTTAAAAATCAATAACTTAGGAAATTTTCAACAAATTTAAGAAAAACATTTAAAAAATTAACACAATTTAAGAAAATTTTGGAAAATTAAAATAAATTAGTGAAAAAATCAATTACAAGTTTTACAAATTTAGGAATTTTTGAAAATTAAATCAAATTTTAAAAATTAGATTAAATTATAAAACACCATAAAATGAAAGCCAAATTTAACATATTAGGATAAATCTGAAAAAATACAAATTTAGGAAAAATTATTATGAGTTTTACAACTTTAGGGGAAATTTAAAAAATTAAGGTAAATTTAAAAAATTAAGTTAAATTATAATAAAATCATAAAATGAAAGCCAACTTAAACAAATTACGACAAATTTGAAGGGGAAAAAAAACCCCCCAACTTCAACATATTAGGACAATTTTGAAAAAAAAAATGAATTTGGCACAAATTATTACAAGTTTAACAAGTTTATGGAAAATTCTAAAAATTAAGGCAAATTTGAAAAACTCAGTTAAATTGTAAAAAAATCATAAAATGAAAGCCAAATTCAATAAATTAGGACAAATTTGAAAAACAAAAATCCAACTTCAACATATTAGGATAAATTTTGAAAATAAATTCCCAACTTAAACATATTAGGACAAATTGGAAAAAAAAAAAAAAAAAAACCTCAACTTCAACTTATTAGGATAAATTTTAAAAAGAAATTGGGATAAATTCAAATAGGACAAATTGGTTAAATCAACAAAGATTCAAAAACAAAAATGAAATTTATGACAAATTAAGGAAAATAATAGAAAATTCAAAAAAATAAAGCAAATAAGGACAATTTAAAAAAACTTCTAAAACTTATATTAAATTAACAAATTTTAGGAAAATTCAAAATATTCATAAAATTATCAAAATTTCAAAAAATATGAAAAAATTGAATAATTTTCTTAACTAGTGAAAATTTAAAATATTTAGAGACAAAATAATTCTAATAAATTTGATAAAAAAATGTAAATTATGATGATAAACTAGCAAAAAAATGAAATAGAAAGAAATTTTGGGCAACTTACAAAAATTTTGAGTAATTTAAAGAAATTTCAAAAGATTTACTTAAATTAATGAAAATTTAAAAAGATAAAAGACAATCTAAAATATTATATTAAATGACATAGATTTTTCTATGAAATAATAAGATAAAATTTGAAAAGAAATTCCTATCTCTACTGGCTAACTGGCTAAGGAGTCATGGCAGGCGATCCTAGACAGATTTTGGGACAAGGTAAATCATTAGACCCACCATTGGTTATCGTTTACAGGTCAGGTTCAACTGATTCAATCAGTGGTGTAGGCTCTTCCTCTCTACAGGTGTATTATCCAGGTGGTGTCGATAAGCTTTGTTAGGGACTTGGACTCCTTAACAAGACAATTTTTTTGGACTGGGAATTTATCTTCGACCAAGTGGAGCCTAATTAAGTGGGAGACAGTTTGCAGCCCAAAGAGGTTTGGCAGGCTAGGATTATGGTAGTCTGTGTTATTTGGTACTGCTTTGGCTGCAAAACTATACTGGCATTGGTGTGTGGAGCAAGATCAGCTATGGGCTAAAGTGTTGTCCCACAAGTATTTTTTTGGGATTCCCCAAAGGGATATTCCATGATATGATTGGGTTGGTAAAGGCTCGGCGATTTGAGCAACTCTCAAGAAAGGAGCCACATTGATTAAGAGGGGTCTTTTCTAGATATGCAAGAGTGGGGTGGAGGACCAGTTTTGGCATGACTCGTGGGATGGTTTCCCTCCTATAATTTGCCAATATCCTCAGTTGAATACTCTGGCCTAGAGGTTTTGTGAAGCTGGCTAGAAAAGGGTGTGTGACTTTAAATCCCTTTCCTTTTAGGGGCACGTGGTAGCTGCCAGATGGAAGTCCTCAGAAGAGTAGCTGATTCTTGGCTTGGAGGTAGAGTGCGTGGACCTACAGAATATTCTATCCCAATGTAGTTGTAACACACTTATGGACAATGATGTGTTAGGCTGGTCCCTGAACCCCAAGGGGAAGTATACGGTGTCCTATGGCTACCAAGAGTTGATTTCCCAATAGTATGAGGATAGAGGGGAAGTTCAGTGGTGGAAGAAAGTTTGGAATGGTTTCTCATGGCTGAAGTGTAACTATTTTACATGGACTTTAGTGTGGAATAGATGTTTGACATGGGACAATATTCAAAAGTGGGGATTTTTTGGTCCTTCGAGGTGTGTGCTTTGTAATAGAGAGGAGGAAGACTCCTCTCACATTTTCTTTCATTGTCCCTTCACTCTTCAATTGTGGCACTTCTAGTGGGATGCATGGTGATGCCAGTGCATCCACGCTGTCTCTTTGGCAGATTTTTGGTCTAGAGTGGGTTGTCCCCCTTCTTCGACTTCTTTCTTGCAGGATGTGTGGTATGCTGTCCCTATTTTCTTTCTCTGGCAAGTTTGGCTAGAAAGAAATTGGAGGATTTTTAAGGAGGAAAAATTGGCGACTCAGTAGGTCTGGAGCAGAATTAAGGGAATGATCCATGAATCTATTGAAGTGAAGAGTAAGGTTATGCTGCCATTAAAGAAAGGGGATGCTGAGGTGCAGGAATGATTTGGCATAAGAGAGTTATCACTGATCTCGACTTGTGTCAGGCATGGTACATAGGGGCAATGAAAATTTTAATGATTGGGGAAGTGGACGCCTCCACCTGCTGGGCTTTTGAAAATTAATATGGATGGGTCATCCAAGGGCAACCCAGGGGTGGCTGGGATTGGAGGGATTGCCAGGGATTTTTTGGGATCTATGGTTTTTATTTTCTCGGCATAATAGGGAGTCTAAACGGTTAATAAGATGGAAGGTTTGGCTATCCTATATGCTTTGAGGAGAGTTTATGCTTTGGGTTGGAGGAGGGTGATCTATGAAGCTGATTCTCAAGTCCTAATTAACTTGATCCTGGAAAAGAATTTTTTTGATGTGAGCTGGCAGTTGGCCATGATAGTGCAATAGATTTTACAGGGGAGTTCTTGCATGGAGTCGGTATCCTATGCCCACATTCCACGGGAGTGGAATAGGGCAGTTGATTATTTGGTAAAATGGGTGTCGAAAGAGGGAGAAGGCCGCAAGGAGAATGAATGGGAGCAGCTGCCTAGTGATTTACGTCAGGAACTAGAACCCATTCTTGCTGGAGATATTGGTGGAGCTGAGGTTTGAGGCTATTATTTTTGGTTTGCTTGTCTTTTGTGCTATTTGGATGCTTTTGTAATCTGATGTTTTAAGTTTAATAAAGTTTTTACCCCCTTTTTTAAAAAAAAGATGACATCAACAAATTAAGTTAACTTGTAAAAAATTCAAAAAGTTAAAGCAAATTCAAAAAACTTTAGTATTATGTTAAATTAGATACATTTGTGTATGAAACAATAAGATAAAACTTACAAATTTAAGGTGAAATTAACAAATTAATTAACTTAGTAAAAATTCAAAAAATTGAAGCGAATTCAATGAACTTCAAGGAAATTCCAAAATTCAAAGGAAATAAGGGAGTTTAGAACAATTTCAAAAGATTATAAGTTAAATTGAAAAAAATAAAATTTATGAAAAAATTTAAAAATTTCAATTAAGTTTGCAAAAAATTTAAACTTCTCAGTAAATTTGATGAATTTATTTTTTTTTTCAAAAATTAGGGAAAAATAAAAACTTTAATGTCACTTTTTTTATAAAGGAAAATATGCTAAATTTAAAGAAAACCAAAAATTGTGATATAATATTAATCAACTTAGAATTTGTTTTGTGAAAAATTAAGGCAAATGAAGAAAAATTCAATAAATAAGAAAATTAGAAAAATTAGAGAAATTGAGTAAATTTGATGAAGTTAGAAAAATTCTCAAAATTTAGGGAGAAATAAAAACTTTCATGTCACTTTTTTTTTAACAGAAAATATGACAACTTTAAGAAAAACAAAAAAAAAATGGTATAATATAAAGCAACTTAAAAAATTTTTATGAAAAAGTAATGTAAAATAGGAAAAAATCGATAAATTTATATTAAATGACCAAAAATTCAAACATTTACGCAAAGCAAAAAAATTCAAAATTAATTACAAATTTAGAAATAATTTAAAAATTAGGGTAAGGGTAAATTTGAAAAATTAGAAAATATGACAACTTTAAGGGAAAACTAAAAAAATGGTATAATATAAAGCAAAATGAAATTTTTTGTGAAAATTTAAGGCAAATTAGGAATAATTAAATAAATTTAGAATAAATGAGAAAAAAATTCAAACATTTACACATAACAAAAAATAGAAAATTAATTATATAGATTAAATAAGCAAAAATTCAAACATTTATGCAAATCAAAAAATTGAAAATTAATTTCAAATTTAGGGAATATTCCAAGAATTAGGCCAATGACAAATTTAAAAAATTATGTTAAATTAAATTTTAAAAATAGGGAAAATGTAACAAATTTAGGAAAATATCAATAAATTAGTAAATTAAAGTGCAACTACAATTTTTTTGGCAAATTTGAAAAATCTATTGCAAATATTAGGTCAAATACTTCCATAAAATAAATTAAATAATTAAAAATTCATCAATCTAGGGTAACTTCAACAATAAAATGATTAAATTACCAAAAAATCAAGAATTTAGGGAAAATTCATTAAATTAAAGAAAAAGTAAATAATTAGTGCAATTTAGAAAAAAAATTAAAAAACTAAAATAAATTAACAAAAAAATTAATTACAAGTTCTACAAATTTAGTCAAAATTCTAAAAATTAGGGAAAATTTAAAAAATTGGATTAAATTATTAAAAAATGTAAAATTAAAGCCAACTTCAACATATCAGAACAAATTTGATAAACAAAATGGTGACAAATTCAAAAAATTAAGACAATTTATTACAAGTTTTACAAGATTAGGGGAAAATGACAAATTTAGTGAAAATTCAAAAATTTTCATTAAGTTGACAAAATTTTGAAACTTTTGAGTAAATTTGATGAAGTTATAAAATTATAAAAATTTAGGGAAAAATAAAAACTTTAATGTCACTTTTTCTTTAAAGGGAAAATATGACATATTTAAAGAAAACAAAAAAAAATTGTATAATATAAAATAAATTAAGAAAAATTTGATAAATTTAGATTAAAAGATAAAAAATTCAAACATTTACTAAAAGCAAATAATTGAAAATTGATTACAAATTTTAAAAAAAATTAAAAAATTAGGGCAAGGGCAAATTTGAAAAATTAGAAAATTTGAGTAAATTTGATGAAATTAGAAAAATTATCAAAATTTAGGGAGAAATAAAAACTTGAATGTCACTTTTTTTTTAACATAAAATATGACAACTTTAAGAAAAACCAAAAAAAAATTATAATATAAAGAAACTTAAATTTTTTTAGTAAAAAATTAAGGTAAATTAGGAAAATTTCTATAAATTTAGATAAAATGAGTAAAAATTCAAACATTTACGCAAAATAAAAAATTGAAAATTATTTAAAAATTAAGGGAAAAATCTAAAAAATTGGGTAAGGGAAAATTTGAAAAATTATAAAATATGACAACTTTAAGGGAAAACCAAATAAATCATGTAATACAAAGCAACTTGAAATTTTTTATGAAAAATTAAGTCAAATTAGGAAAACTTTGATAAATTTAGATTAAATATCAAAAAGTCAAACATTTACACCAAACAAAAAATTAAAAATTAATAAGATTAAATGAGCAAAAATTCAAACATTTATGCAAAGCAAATATTTGAAAATTAATTTCAAATTTAGGGAATATTCTAAAAATTGGGGAAACTACAAAATTGAAAAAAATGCGTTAAATTAAATTTTAAAAAATATGGAAAATGTAATAAATTTAGGAAAATATCAAAAAAATAGTCAATATCAAAGTGCAACTTCAAAATTTTTGGCAAATTTGAACAATATATTGCAAATATTAGGTCAAATAATTCTATAAATTAAATTAAATAATTAAAAATTCATCAATCTATGACAAATTCAAAAATTTAGAAAAGAATCCCAAAATATATATAAAATTTGGACACTTTTAAAAAACTTTGATCAATAAAAAGGTTAAATTACCAAAAATTCAAGAACTTAGGGAAAATTCAACAATTTGAAGAAAAAATAAAACAAATAGTACAATTTAAATAAATTTTGAAAAATTAAAATAAATTAGTGAAATAATCAATTAAAAGTTTTACCAAATTTGGGCGAAATTCTAAAAATTAGGGAAGAATTTAAAAATTAGATTAAATTATATAAAAAATTAAAATTAAAACCAACTTCAACATATTAGGACAAATTTGAAAAATAAAATCATGACAAATTCAAAAAAATAGGACAATTTATTAGAAGTTTTACAAGTTTAGGGTAAATTTTAAAAAATTAGGGAAAAATAGCATAATTTATTACAAATTTTACAAGTTTAGGGGAAATTTTAAAAATTAGCATAAATTTGAAAAATTAGATTAAATTATTTTAAAAAAATCATAATCTGAAAGACAACTTCATTATATTAAGACATTAAAAGGAAAACAAATTCGAGACAAATTCAAATAAGAGAAATTGGTTAAATCAACCAAAAAAAATGATATAATAATAATGAAATTTATGACAAATTAAATAAATTTATGAAAAAGTTAAAGAAAAAGTAAATAAGGATAATTTAAGGAAATTTCAAAAAAATACATTAAATTAACAAATTTTAGGAAAATTCAAAATATCATATTAAATTAATAAATTTTAGGAAAATTTAAAATATTCAAAGAAACTTCAACAAGTTTTACAAGTTTATGGGAAATTTTAAGAATTAGAGTGAATTTAAAAATCATGACGATTTAGGAAATTTTGAAAATGTAAAACAAATTAGAGAAATAATCAATTACAATTTTTTAAATTTAGGAAAATTTCTAAAAATTAGGGAACATTTTAAAAACATATAACTAAAGCAAACTTCAACATATTAAGACAAGTTAAATTTTACAAAAGAAACTTGAAAGTGGAGAGGGATGTGAAGAGCGAGAGCCATGAAAGCAAACCCTAGGAAATTTATCTTCAAAGAAGCCATTTAGAAGCCTTATAAGCTTAGCAATGTTAAAAGAGTAATATTTTCTAGCATTTGACCTTGCGAATGCCCAAACTCAACCCCAAGAAAATGGAAACATGATGTACGAAGGTTGTAGATGGATCTTTGATAGTTCATCTCTAACAGCTTGAGTTCCAAAATAGTGTAGTATAATTGAAAATAAGGGAATTGATATGCCATTTTATGAGATACAGACCATCTCTATAAACCTTCAAAACCTAGGCTAGCAATTAATGTGTCACTAATGGGGATCTTCATATCTCAATCTACCCTAATGTCCACTTATTAGTTTATTTTTCATGTGAGGAGGATAGGGTGTAAATATTTTAAGAGGGACCATGGTTTTTGGGACAAGCAAGACTTTCCATGAAATTGTGGCATCCCCTATTTCAAGCAGAGGAAGATCTCCCTTTGATTGCTCCAATTTGGGTCAAACTCTTTGAGATGCATGTTAAGTTTTGGAACCCATCTACCATGACTATGATTGGAAACACACTAGGAATAATATGCTTATTGAGGATAACACTATCAGGTTTGAACACATCATTTATGTTAGGATTTGTGTCTTGGTTAACTTAGATAACCTGTTACCCAAAAAAATTACCCTACAATTTCGGGATGGAGTCTCGGAACAAGATGTGGATTATGAAAATATCCCTTTTAAGTATAATATCTACCATGAGTATGGACATTTGGGTAAAAAATGTAAACTTTACTTACTCGAGGGTATCACAAAAGCCCCCAACACAAATGGCTTTCAAAAACCTAAAAAGTAACACTCAGTCAAAATCAACAACACCTCTTCCAAACTATTTCCCTCTGATAATAAATTTATTATTCTATATAATGATGAATCTCATGAAGAAGACACCCAATCAATGGGTACATAGATCCTTAAGACTCAATTTCCAAGAGAGTCATGATGAATATAATGCTAGCCTTGCTCATTATTTAACTAAGACTTTTACTGATGTTGAGGGAAGCACACTCCTATATTTAAATAGACATGTCAAAAAGTACAAATTGGAAAGATCAAACCCTCAATGCTCAGATGCAATCTCTCAAAGTGATAAATTTCCTATGCAAGCATTGGTCCTGTATTCTCAATCTTCAAAGTTCCCTCTTCTTCCTAAACCCAACAAAATCAATCAATCCTCAAGTAAGAATATCAAGATGGATTCTAATCAGAAAGCAGGCAGGAAATATTTAGTAGTTCACACTCAAATGGAGGGTGAAAATCTTGAGACATAGAGAAAGGTTAAAGAGATTTCCCAAGTGTAAAAAAATAGTTAATCATGAAGTGCATCTCCTAGAATATAAGAGGGCTTAAAGTGTGCCCTTTGAAATACAATGAAATTTGTAAAATGGTGAGAGCTCATCACCCTTAGATGTTCTTTCTCCAACAAAATAAAGTCACCAATAATAATATGCACCTTATTATGAATAAAATTTGGTCAAATTCTTCTTTTCTTTCCAATGATGCTATTGGGGAATCTGGGGGTATAGCCTACTTATGGAACCCTAAGGACATTGTGGTGCTCACCTCCTATTCTGTAAATGGCATTTTAGCTATTTTAGCGTAGAGTAGAAATTATAAGAAACCCATTTTATTCATCAATATTTACCTCTCTTTCTATAGAGGAGAAAAAAAGACAATGTAAAATCTTGAATTGCATTATCCATCTCTTTCCCTATGTTGGGAGAATGGTTAGAGGAGATTTCAACTCTATCTTGTCCTTGGAGGAAAAGATCAGAGTGGTTAGAAAAATTGAATCCAACTCATATCTCATGTGGGATTATATAACCTCTTTCAATCTCATGCATATTAAAACTAATAATAAATTGATGATGTGGTCCAACAAAATAATGGGCCAAGATTGAATCTCTAAAAGATTGGATAGGTTTCTATTGTCTGATGATTTTCTCTCATGGTCAAATTCTGAAAGCTAGAATCCTTAATAATGTTGGTTCAGATCATTGGTGCATTATGATAGAAATATGGGGATCTCCTCATCCTAAATATCCTTTCAATTTGTAGTTCATGTGGTTATGCCATGAATTAATTAGAAACAAAATTAAGCAATGGTGGAAGGAGAGAAAACTGCATCATGGTACAAACATGTACACTTTTGACAAAAAGCTCAACTTCCTCAAAGCTCAATTAAGGAAATGGAATTGGGAGGATTTTGGGAATGTTAAATTCAACCCGTGGGAAATTGGTGACAACCTCGAGAAATTTAATGAAGTCATTCAACTAGGAGGCTTATCTGAGAATCTCAAAAAAGAAGAGCTAGCTTTGTCAAGTTAGATGGAGGAGTGGAATCTTAGAGAGGAAATTATGTGGAAGTAGAAGGTGAGAATTTATTGGCTATACAAAGGGGATAAAAACATGGCTTTTTATTCAAATCCCTCATTGACCGTATATCTTACAATCACATTTCTTCCCTAGAAAGTGGAGATGGGTCATAGGGTTTTTCATTGGAAGGTTTATTGAGCTTAGCCTTCAATTTTTTCTCTTAGTTGTTTTCTTCAATTCCTTTGGACTTGGATTCCCAACACAAAACTCTTTGGGAAATTCCTTGTATTATCTCAGATGTAGACAACAACTCCCTCTCTATGAAGATTTCTTTAGAGGAACTCAAGAAGGCCATTTTTAGCATGTGAAGAGGAAAAACCCTAGGCCCTAATGCTTTTTTGACTGATTTTTATCAAAAATTTTGGTATATAATTTATTTTTACCTCTTACAAGCTATCAAAAAAGCTAGGTAGGATAAAACCATTCTTAAGCAGATCAATAGAACTTATATTTCCTTGATTCCTAAAGCTTATGAAGTCATGAACATCTCAAGATTCAACTAATTTCTCTATGCAATGTGGTTTATAAAATCATTTCCAAGTATGGCCAATAGGTTAAAACCTCTTCTCCACAAAATTATATCTCCTGAATAAGTTAGATATGTTGTTGTTAGACAAATTATGGATGAGACCATTCTTACTCAAGAAAATCTTCTTTCCATGCAAATTCAAAATAATCCTACTATGTTTATAAGGTTGGACCTTTCGAAAGCCTATAATAGGGTTGATTGGGATTTCGTTTTAATGGTGCTTCAACAATTTGGTTTCTTTGAGGATTTTATTCTCTAGGTTAAAGGCTAAATCAACTCTATTTCCTTGTTAGTGATTATTAATGACACCCCTACTATGTTTTTTCTAGCTACTCATGGCATCTATCAAGGGGATCCTCTATTTCCCTATTTATTCATCATTCTTGTTGAATGTCAAGGCTAAGTTTTATATAAAGCTATAAATGCTAAAATAATCAAAGGCATAACTATTGCCCAAGGAGCTAAAACCTTATCTCATCTATAATTTTTGGATGATACATCTCTCATGGGGAAAGCTACTACTCAGGGGGATATAAGCTTTAGAAACTGTCTAAATTTATTTAGCAAAGCTATGGGGTAGGTTATCAACTAAGAAAAATACAAAATCTTTTTCTTCCACACTTCTCCTAAGCAAGAAGTCTTAATTTTAAAAAGTTGTTATTCTAAATATCCCTTCTTCAGTTTCTTTATCTTGGTATCCTAATCATGAAATGCATAACTTTAGACTGGGGATGGATATTGGATAGGTTAAAGATGAAAATTTCCAATTGGAATCATAAATGGATATCCATGGGAGGTAGAATTACTCTTATCAAAAGTGTGCTTCAAGTTGTTCCCATTTACTTCTCCTCTATTCTGAATATGCCTAAAGCTACTTACAAATCCATAGATCAAATCTATCATAATTTCCTATGGAGAGGCCCTAAGTTGGATAGAAAATGGTCACTGGTAGCTTGGGCAACTCTTTATCACCCCAAGCATGAAGGGGGATTGGGATTCCATTCTGCACTGCTCAATGGTCAAGCCCTTACTTATAAATTCATTGGCACCTTCTTCAAGGGCCTTCCCTTCTTTGGACCATAATTATCCAGGCTAAATATGACAATAACTTAGATCTTAACCAAATTGTTAGACTTTCTCTTCCTAATTAGGGATTGCTTATCCTGGCAGTGTTAAAAGTTGGGGAATCTCTTATAAAAAAGAAGTTATTATAGATCACTAATAATGGTGAAAAATCCCACTTCTAGACTAACTCTTGGGATAGTCATCCCCCCATCATTAACGAGTATCCTCAGCTTCAGAGCTTTATGAAGCAACTCCATAAACAACACTAGATTATGATTTCTAATTATTCAAGAGATCCCAATAGGGAATGGGAAATAACTAGACAATGAAAACATTTGGATAAATGGCCGATCAGATTGCCTGAGCAAATTAAAAATCAAATCACTTCTATTCTTCAAGACAAAAGCTTTTCTTACTCTAACAATGAAGATGTCCTAGCCTGGGGTAGTTTTAGTCATGGCAAGTATAATATTTCTGAGGGATATTCCTCTCTTTTTCCCTCCTATCCTCATCTTCTTTGGAATGTTTTCAACTAGCTATAGAATCACAATATTTTCTTGAAATTTAGGTTCTTCATCTGGGTTCTTCTTCAAGGTAGAGTTTTAACTGGTGATCAACTTATGAAAAGATGTCTCAATGGACTATTCATATGTGAGTTATGTTGGAACCATGACGAGTCACTTAATCATATTTTTATTTTCTACCCCTTCATGTCCAATCTTTGACAACTTCTTATTGCTCTTCTATAAATTTTATGGTTTTCTTTTTCCTCCTTAATGTGGCCCCTTCTGAATTCGACTCACATTTTTCAATTAGATTATTCTTGCACGTGTCTTCTATGCGCTGAAGCCTCTCTCTTCCTTTGGAATACCTAGAAAGATAAAAAATATAAAAAACTTAAAATGAAATCTGACTTCAACATATTAGGATAAATTTAAAAAAATAGGACAAATTATTACAAATTTAGGGGAAATTCTAAAAATTAAGGCCAATTTGAAAAATTAAGTTAAATTATTAAAAAAATCATAAAATGAAAGCCAACATCAATAAATTAGGACAAATTTAAAAAAATAAAAAAAAACCTAATTCAACATATTAGGACAAATTTGAATTGAAAAATGCAACTTAATTCAACATATTAGGATAAATTTGAAAAAAAAAACATCTTCAACATATTAGGACAAATTTATAAAAAACAAATTTGGGATAAATTCAAATAAGACAAATTAAAATTTTAAAAATTAGATTAAATTTAAAAAAAAAATTAAAGCCAACTTCAACAGATTAGGACAAATTTTGAAAAAAAAACAAATTCAAGAAAAATTATTACAAGTTTTACAAGTTTAGGGGAAATTCTAAAAATTAAGGCAAATTTGAAAAATTAAGTTAAATTATTTAAAAAAACATAAAATGAAAGCCAAATTCAACAAATGAGGATAAATTTGAAAAACAAAAACCTGACTTCAACACATTAAGACAAATTTGAAAAACAAATACCCAACTTCTAACATATTAGGACAAACTTGAAAAACAAAAACCCAAATTCGACATATTAGGACAAATTTCAAAAAAACAAATTTGAAACAAATTGAAATAGGACAAATTGGTTAAATCAACAAAGATTCAAAAACAATAATCATGAAATTTATGATAAAATTAAGGAAATTAATAGGAAATTCAAAATAATAAAGAAAATAAGAACAATTTAGGAAAAATTGAAACACTTATATTAAATTAACAAATTTTAAGAAAATTAAGTTTTTGAAATGGCCTCTCCCACTCCTCTTCCCTCCCATGTGCCATGTTTGCAGGATTCAGTGACTGCTAAGAGTATTACATGGATTTCTACTATTGCTAGCATTTATTTTGGTGTTGTTGTTAGTGTATCATTTGTATCAAAGGATTTTGTTGCTGTTGGGGCATCTTCTAGGGGATTATATGGTTCTCCTATTGTTGGGATGTTGCCTATTGTTAGGGTTGTTATTATTGGTGCATCACCTATATTTAGGGCTATTAGAGCTAGTGCACCACTTGTGTCAAATATTGTTGAGGTGCATTCTACTATTTTAGACTCTTCCTCTATTGATCTAGACTCTTTTTCTAGCATGGTTTGTGCTGGAGTATCATCTCCTCAATAGAAGATTATCCATACTACTTATGCTCCTATGTTTGGGGGTAAGGTGAAAGATTATGCTCTACTGCATTATATTGTGATTTCAGGGGATGAAGTGTTAAAAAATGAGGAGTTTTTTCTTAAAAGGGTTTGATATGTAGATTTGATAGATTATGGCCATGGCTTTAGGATCTAAACACTTGGATGTTTGAGCAATGGCACCCCCTTATAGAGGAGAAAATAGAAATTTACCCATGTGCTAACGGATTCTTTGTAGTTGCATTTAATTCAATCTCTGATCAAAATGCTATTTTTTTTGGTCTGTCTTAGTTTATGGGACAACATGCACTGATGCTAAATCATTGGGTTCCTACCTTTAACCCTCTCATTGAATCTCTCAATCAGCTTCCTATTTGGATTCATCTACCAAATCTACCTCTTCATTTTTGGTATGAATCTTGATATAAAGGCATCAAAAAATTAGTGGGTCATTTTATCATGGTGGATAAAGCCACTAATTTCTTCTCTCACACCACATATGCTCATATTTTAATGAAAATAGATTTGTCTATGCCTCTCTTGACAGAGGTTGTTTTACAAGTTGCTAATCGCCATTAGTGTTAGCCCTTGTATGATGAAGGTATTTTATTTCATTATTAGAGGGCTTTCATATGAACCTTTTATCATATAAATGCCTTCACTTGAATGTGTCTTGGTCTTCATCTTGGAGGAAATATGATCTACAAGAACACCTTATGGTAGATGTTGTTGATGATGATTCTATCTTAGAAGCTTCTAAGCCTCCTTCTAATGGTGGGAAGGATTCCCTTCCCCCATTACATGGTTTTTATGCTATTGGGACTACTGTAGGGACCTCTACTATTTCTATTATTATTATTGGGACTGCTATTAGGATCTCCTATGTTATTATTATTCTAGTTCCATCAGATCTGCATGGCTCTTCTACTATTGGGACTGTAATAGGGACCTCCCTTATTATTATTGTTATTACTGGTACTACTATAGGGATCTCACTTACTGATGCTATTATGACTTGAATTTCTATTATATGTGTATTGTTTTTTATTGGGATTGGTGATATTATGTCCTCTCCCCAGCCTCTACCCCCTTTTGAATATTTGGTGATATTTTCACCTACTACATCTGTTATTTCTACAAATGGAGATAATAATGTTTTTTAGACTATTGTCCAAAGAAGGAATTGAGGTCTTCTTAATCACATTTATCAGACCCACACTCAAGCCAAGGGTGTTCAACTTGCTAAGTTAAGTTTTGTGATTGTTTAGTCTATTGTTCCATACAGCCATGCTGCCTTTTTTTAGCTTAGCCTTGTTGGATTTATTATTTATCTATTGTTTTTATGTTATTTCTAGTCTGTTTGAGGATTTTATTTTTCCCTCTAGGCTATTTTGTACAAGGATATGTACCCTTATTTACAGCTTATCATAATCAAAAACAAATTTTAGGAAGATTCAAAATTTTCATCAAATTAGCAAAAATTTCAAAAGTATGAAAACTTTGAGTAATTTGGTTAACTAGTGTAAATTAAAAATATTCAGAGAAACTTCAACAAATTTTTGATAAAATGATTCTAATAAATTTGAAAATTTTGAAAAACAAGGAAAATTATGACGATAAATTATAAAAAATTGAAACAAAAATAAATTTTAGGTAACTTAGAGAAATTTTGAGCCCAAAAAAAATCAATAGATTTTGTTAAATTACCAATAATTCAAAAATATAAATCAAATATGAAATATCATGTTAAATTAGATATATTTTTCTATGAAATAAAAAGATAAAATTTGCAAATTTAAGATGAAATCAAAGAATTAAGTTAACTTGGCAAAAATTCAAAAAGTTAAAGAAAATTTGACAAACTTTAGTATAAGTTAGAACAATTTGACTATCATGTATGCATCACATATGTAAATCTTAGTAATCAATTAATAATAACTTAATAAGGTGGTAGAGAATAGTTTATTGCATAAATCAAATTTCTTCAACTCACAAAAATGAAGAAATTAAACCAAAATCAAAGTTAGATTTCAACCTGCTTAACTTCAAATTCCAAAATATGTTTACTTTTTTATATTATTTTTTTTGTCCCACACTTGATTAACAAAGTTCATATGCAAATACTTTAAAGTTTCACCATCTTTTTGTCTTCCCAACCTCTGATTTCCTATAGGTTCCCTGCCTACATAATCATTAATCATACTAGCCATTCTACTGAAGGAAACCTAATGAAGGCTCTATGCAACAAAACTCCATTTGTATTATAGACTGTGACCTCGAAAGCTATCATGTATCCAAAAATAATTTTTTTTCAAAATGTAACTTCAACAAATTTTTGATAAAATGATTCTAATAAATTTCATAAACTTGAAAAACAAGGAAAATTATGATGATAAATTAGCAAAAATTGAAATAAAAAGAAATTTTAGGCAACTTAGAGAAATTTTTAGCCATTAAAAAAAAATCAAAATATTTTGTTAAATTACTAAAAATTCAAAAATATAAAGCAAATCTAAAATATTATGTTAAATTAGATAGATTTTTTAATGAAATAATAAGATAAAATTTGCAAATTTAACGTGAAATCAACAAAATAAGTTAAATCAATAAAAATTCAAAAAATTGAAGCAAATTCAACGAACATCAAATAAATTCCAAAACATAAAGGAAATAAGGGAAATTTAGAACAATTTCAAAAGATTATAAGTTAAATTGAAGAAAAAAAATGAATTTTTTCTCAAAATATTATAAGTTAAATTGAAATTAATTTTATGAAAAAAATGACAAATTTTATGAAAATTCAAAAAATTGGATAAAGTTGGCAAAATTTTAAAACTTTTGAGTAAATTTGATGACTTAGAAAAATTCTCAAAAATTAGGGAAAAATAAAAACTTTAATGTCACTTTTTTTATGAAGGAAAATATGACAAATTTAAAGAAAACCAAGAAATGTGATATAATATAAAACAACCTAGAATTTGTTTTGTGAAAATTTAAGGAAAATTAAGAAAACTTTGATAAATTTAGATTAAATGGGCAAAAATTCAAACATTTATGCAAATTAAATAATTGAAAATTAATTACAAATTCAAAAAATTAGGGCAAGGGCAAATTTGAAAAAGTAGAAAATACAAAAAAATTGAAAATTTGAATAAATTTGATGAAATTAAGAAAATTCTTAAAATCTAGGGAGAAAAAAAATTAACGTCACTTTTTTTTAAATAGTAAATATGATAACTTTAAGAAAAATAAAAAAAATGTATAACATAAAGCAACTTAAATTTTTTTGGGAAAAACTAAGGCAAATTAGGAAAAATTTGATAAATTTAGATTAAATGAGCAAAACTTCAAACATTTACGCAAAGAAAAAAATTGAAAATTAATTAGAAATTTAGAAAAAAATCTAAAAAATAGAGTAAGGGCAAATTTGAAAAATTAGAAAATATGAATAATTAGAAAATATGATAACTTTAAGGGAAAACCAAAAAATGGTATAATATAAAGCAACTTGAAATTTTTTGTGAAAAATTAAGGCAAATTAGGAAAAACTTAGATAAATTTAGATTAAAGGAAAAAAAAATCAAACATTCAAACAAAATAAAAAAATGAAAATTAATTATAGATTAAATGAGCAAAAAATTTAACATTTATGCAAAGCAAAAAATTGAACATTTATGCAAAGCAAAAAATTAAAAATTTAGGGAATAATCTAAGAGTTAGGGCAATGACAAAATTGAAAAATTATGTTAAATTAAATTTTAAAAAATAGAGAAAATATGACAAATTTAGGAAAACATCAAGACATTAATAAATTAAAGTGCAGCTTCAAAAAATTTAGCTAATTTGAAAAATGTATGGCAAAGATTAGGTCAAATACTTCCATAATTTAAATTAAATAACTTAAAATTCATCCATCTAGGGAAATTTCAACAATTTAGGAAAAAAACGCAAAAAATATAGAAAAATTGGATAATTTAAACCAACTTCAATCAATCAAAAGATTAAATTACTAAAAATTCAAGAATTTAGAGAAAATTCAACAAATCAAAGACAAAATTAAAAAATTAGTACAATTTAGATTTTTAAAAAAAACTAAAATAAATTATTGAAAAAATCAATTACAAGTTCTACAAATTTAGGCAAGATTCTAAAAATTAGGGGAAATTTAAAAAATTAGATTAAATTATAAAAACATAAAATAAAAGCCAACTTCAATATATTTGAATAATTTTTAAAAACAAAATCATGACAAATTCGAAAAAATAGGATTATTTATTGCACGTTTTACAAGTTTAAGGGAAATTTAAAAATTAGGGGAAAGTTTGAAAATTAGATTAAATTATAATCTAAAAGCCAACTTAAAAATATTAAGACATTTAAAGAAAACAAATTTAGGACAAATTTGAATAAAACAAATTAATTAAATCAATAAAAAAATTAAAATAATAATAATGAAATTTATGACAAATTAAATAAATTCATGGGAAGTTCAAAAAACTAAAGCAAATAAGGATAATTTAGAAAAAATTCAAAAAATTAAATTAAATTAACAAATTTTAGGAAAACTCACAATATTACATTAATTTAAAAAAAATTAGGAAAATTCAAAATATTTAGAGCAACATCAACAAATTTCTACAAGTTTTACAAATTTAAGGGAAATTTTAAAAATTATAATGAATTTTAAAAATTAGCACAATTTAGGAAATTTTGAAAAATTAAAAAGAATTAGAGAAAAAATCAACTATACGTTTTACAAATTTAGGAAAAATTCTAAAAATTAGGCAAATTTTAAAAATTAGATTAAATTATTAAAAAACATAAAACTAAATCCAACTTCAACATATTAGGACAAGTTTGAAAAAAAAAATTGAGATAAATTTGAAAAAATAGGTCAAATTATTATAAGTTTTAGGGAAATTCTAAAATTTATGGCAAACATGAAAAAATAGGTTAAATTATAAAATAATCTTAAAATAAAATCTAGCTTCAACATATTAGGATAAATTTTGAACAAACACAAATTTGAGACAAATTCCAATAGGAAATTTTTAAATCAACAAAAATTAACAAACATAATATTGAAATTGATGATAAATTAAGAAAATTCACTAGAAATTCAAAAAAAAAAATCAAATAAAGAGAATTTAGGAAAAATTAAGAAAATTATATTAAATTGGAAAATTTTAGGAAAATTCAAAATATTCATTAGATTATCAAAATTTCAAAAAATATGAAAAAATTAAATAAATTAGTTAACTAGTGAACTTCAACAAATTTCTAACAAAACATTCTGACAAATTTTTAAAAAATAAGGCAAATTAGGATGGCAAATTAGTAAATAATTGAGACAAAAATAATTTTTGGGGGCAAATTATGATGAAAAATTAGTTAAAAATTTAGAACAAAAAGAATTTTTGGGCAACTTAGATAAATTTAAAAGATTAGGTTAGATTTAAGGTGAAATCTAAAAATTCAAAAAATTAAGGCAAATTCCATGAAGTTCAAGGAAATTTCAAAACTAAGGAAATAAGGGAAATTTAAAAAAATTATAAACTAAATTAAAAATAAAAAATGAATTTTATGAAAAAAATGACAAATTTAATGAAAATTAATTTTTTTTAATAAGTTGGTGAAATTTTAAAAATTTTAAGGGAAAATAATTAAATGAGAAAAAAAATGAATTATAAATTTAGGAAATATTCTAAAAATTAAGGCATGGCCAAATTTGAAAAATTGCGTTAAATTAAATTTAAAACAAATTTAGGAAAATATCAAGAAATAAGTAAATTAATGTGCAACTTCAATTTTTTTAAAAAAATTTGAAAAATATATTTCAAATAATAGGTTAAATATTTTAATAAATTAAATTATATAATTAAAAATTCATCAATCTAGGGTTACCTCAATAATTTAGGAAAAAACTCCCAAAAAATATAGAAAATTTGGATAATTTAGAAAAACTTCGGTCCATAAAAAGGTTAAATTATAAAAAAATTAATAACATGGGGAAAATTCAACAAATTCAAGAAAAAAATAAAAATAAACTCAATTTAGGAAATTTTTTAAAAATTAAAATAAATCAGTGAAAAAATGAATTTCAAGTTTTACAAATTTAGGAGAAATTCTAAAAATTAGAGAAAATTTTAAAAATTAGATTAAATTATAGAAAATTTAAAAAGAAAGCCAACTTCAACATATTCGGATAAATTTGAAGAAAAAATATATAGGAAAAATTATTAAAAGTTTTACAAGTTTAGGAGAAATTCTAAAAATTAAGGAAAATTTTAAAAACTAAGTTAATTATAAAAAAGCATAGAATAAAATCCAACTTCAACAAATTTGAAAAAAAAAAAACCCAACTTCAACATATTAGGAAAAATTTTAAAAAAATAAACAACTTCAACATATCATGACAAATTTAGAAAAAATAACAAATTCAGGACAAATTTAAATAAGACAAATTGAAATTTTAAAAATTAGATTAAAATATAATTAAAAAAAATTAAAGCCAAATTCAATATATTAAGACAAATTTATAAGAAAACAAATTCAGGACAAATTATTACGAGTTTTACAAGTTTAGGAGAAATTCTAAAGATTAAGGCAAATTTGAAAATTAAGTTAACTTATAAACAATTCATTTAATTAAAGTCAACTTCAAAAAATTAGGAAAATTTTGAAAAACAAAAATCCAACTTCAACATATTAGGACAAATTTGAAAAATAAATACTTAACTTCTAACATATTTAAACAAATTTGAAAAATAAAAACCCAACTTCAACATATTAGGACAAATTTTTTTAAAAAAAAAATTCAGGACAAATTCAAATAGGACAAATTGATTAAATCAACAAAGATTCAAAAAAAAATAATAAGAAATTTATGAAAAATTAAGGAAATTCATTAGAAATTTGAAAAAATAAAGCAAATAAGGACAATTAACAAATTTTTGGAAAATTGCTCAAACTTGCATAAAGTTTTTTGAAATGTCCTCTCCTACTCCTCTTCCCACCCATATGTCTCATTTGAATAGTTCAATTGCCAGAATGCCAACTAGATATGATGTTGTTGAGCCTACTGTAGGTTATTATATAGCTCTTGGTGTACTACTTGGCATTGCTATTAGAGAGCTATCCAAATCAATGGGTTTTTCTTATGAAAATGCATCACCTGGCATATTCTCTACTAAGATGCTACCTACTACTGTGGTTGTGGTGTATTCTTTCATTTTGGGTTCTTCCTTTGCTGATTTCAACTCTTTTTCTAACATGGTTCAAGTTGGAGTCTCATCTCCCCAAAAGAAGACTACTCTTTCTACTTCTGTGACAGGGGGTAAGCTAAAACCTTTTGCACTACCCCCTCCTATTGTGATTTTATGGGATGAAGTGTTAAAAAATGAAGAATATTTTCTCAAAAGGGACTAATATGTAGATTTGATAGATTTTGGTCATAGCTCTAGGATCTAAACACTTTGATCTTTAAACAGTGATGTCCCCTTATAGAGGAGAAAATAGAAATATACCCATGTGCTAAATGATTCTTTATAGTTGATTTTGATTTAGATGTTGATCAAAATGCTATTTTTATTAGTTGGTCTTGGTTTTAGGGACAACATGCATTGCTTCTAAAGCCCTAGGTTTTCACCTTTAACCCTGTCACTCAATCTTTCAATAGGATACAAGTTTCGATTCATCTTCAAAATCTACTTCTTCATTTCTGGTGTGAATCTTGCTATAAAGGCATTGGCAACTTAGTGGGTCATTTCATCATGGTGGATCAAGCTACTACTTTGTTCTTTCACACCACATATGTTTATATTTTAGTGGATTTGGATTTGTCTATGCCTCTCTTGGTAGAGGTTGTATTAAAAGTTGTTGATCACTCATGGTGCCAACCTTTAGACTCAAAGGTATCCCATTTCATTATCAGAGGTGCTTTAATATAAGCCATTTGGATTTTGAATGGCCTAGCTTAACGGTTCCTTGAGCTTCATCTTAGTAGAAGGATGCTCTTCAAGAACACCTTATGATAGGTGTTGATATTAATGGCTCTAACTCAGATGCTTTTGAGCCTCCTTTTGATGATGGGAAGGATCCCCTTCCCCCACTGTATGACTCTTCTACTATTGGGACTACTATAGGGTCCTCCCCTGCTATTGCTAATGATTTTGAGACTACTGTTAGGACCTCCACTACTACTACAACTATTGGGACTACTGGATGGACTTCCCCTGCTACCATTGAAACTATAATAGGGTCCTCCCCTATTGTTTCCCATGATATTGTTGTTTCTATTGCTATGGCTGAGACTAAGATTGCTATTATTAGTATGCTATTTGTTGCTAGGGCTGATGCTATTGTGTCCTCCCTCATGTTACACACCCTTATAAGGAATTGGTGATTTTTCACCTCCTTCATCTCCTAATTTTAAGAATGGAGATAATATTACTTAATAGACTATTATCCAAAGGTAGAAGTGAGGTCCTCCTAAGCATGTTTTAGAGACCTGCTTTTGGGCCAAGGGTGTTCAACTTACTAGGCTAGGTTTAGTTATTATTTAGTCTATTATGTGTTGTTAATGTGATGTTTTTAGCACATTTGAGACTTTATACGCTAGCGGTTAATTTGTATAGGGTTCATCACCCTTTTTCCTACTAATTTAATGAAAAAACAAATTTTATAAAAAATTAAAATATTCATTAAATTATAAAAATTTGAAAAATATGAAAAAAAATGAATAATTTGGTTAACTAGTGAAAATTCAAAATATTCAGAGTAACTTCAATAAGTTTTGTCTTAACATATCAAAGACAAATTTGAAAAAAAACAACTTGAACATATGAGGACAAAATTAAAAAAAAAAAAACAAATTCAGGACAAATTCAAATAAGATAAATTGAAATTTTAAAAATTAAAATAAATTGTAAAAAATGTAAAATTAAAGCCAACTTTTACATATTAGGATAAATTTGGAAAAAAAAACAAATTCAGGAGATATTATTACAAGTTTTACAAGTTTAGGGGAAATTTTAAAAATTAAGGCAAATTTGAAAAATAAAAACCTAACTTCAACATATTAGGATAAATTTGAAAAACAAATAATTAACATCTAACATATTAGAACAAATTTGAAAAAAAAAAACCCAACTTCAACATATTAGGACAAATTAAAAAAAAACAAATTCAGGACAAATTCAAATAAGACAAATTGATCAAATCAACAAAGCTTAAAAAATAATAATAATAAAATTTATGACTGATTAAATAAATTCATGAGAAATTAAAGAAAAATAAAGCAAATAAGGAAAATTTAATAAAAATTCAAAAGAATATATTAAATTAACAAATTTTAAGAAAATTCAAAAAATTCATTAAATTATCAAAATTTAAAAAAATATGAAAAAATTGAAATTTTTTAATAACTAGTGAAAATTCAACATATTCACAGCAACTTCAATTTTTTTGACAAAAACTATTTTAATAAATTTGATAAATTTGAAAAAATAAGGCAAATTTTGATGATAAATTAGCAAAAAACTTTTTAAAAAATAAAAATTCGGCAACTTAGAGAAATTTCAAGCAATTTAAAGAAATTTCTAAATATTCAGTTAAATTAGAAAAAAATTGAAAAATCTATTACAAATATTAGGTCAAATACTTCCATAAATTAAATTAAATAATAAAATATTCATCAATCTGGGGCAACTTCAATAATTTAGGGAAAAATCCCAAAAAATATTAAAAATTTGACCAATTTCGATCAATAAAAAGGTTAAATTACTAAAAATTTAGGATTTAGGTAAAATTCAACAAATTAAAGAACAAATAAAAAATAGTAAAATTTAGAAAAAAATTAAAAAACTAAAATAAATTTGCTAAAAAATCAATTTAAGAAAAATTAAGAAAACTTTGACAAATTTAGATTAAATGAGAAAAAATTCAAACATTTATGCAAAACAAATAATTGAAAATTAATTATAAATTAGAAAAAAAAACTAAAGATTAAGGCAAGGGAAAATTTGAAAAATTAAAAAATTTGAGTAAATTTGATGAAGTTACAAAAAAACTCAAAACTTAGGAAGAAATAAAAACTTTTATATCCCATTTTTTGAAGAAAAAATATAACAATTTAAAGAAAAACCAAAAAAATTGGTATGATATAAAGCAACATGATAATTTTTTGGTGAAATTAAGGAAAATTAGGAAAAATTTGATAAATTCAAACATTTACACAAAGCAAAAAAATGAAAATTGATTACAAATTTAAGATTAAAAAATCTAAAAATTAGGGTAAGGGCAAATTTTAAAAATTAGAAAATATGTTATTTATATGGGAAAACCAAAAAAATCATACAATATAAAAGGATTTGATTTTTTTGTGAAAATTTAAGGCAAATTAGAAAAACTTTGATAAATTTAGATTAAATAAGCAAAGAATTTAACAATTTACATAAAATAAAAAAAATTGAAAAACAAAAACGTGACAAATTCAAAAAAAAATGGACAATTTATTACAAGTTTAGGGGAAATTTTAAAAATTAGGGCAAATTTGAAAAATTAAATTAAATAAATAGTATAATTTATTACAAGTTTTACAAGTTTAGGTGAAATTTTAAAAATTAAGGCAAATTTAAAAAAATAGATTCAATTATAAAAAAATCATAATCTGAAAACCAACTTCAACATATTAAGACATTAAAAAAAAAAAAAACTTAAATAAGACAAATTGGTTAAATCAACAAAAAAAAAATAATGATGAAATTTATGACAAATTAAATAAATTCATGAAAGATTTGAAAGGTTAAAGCAAATAAGGATATTTTAGGAAAAATTCAAAAAATTACATTAAAATTAACAAATTTTAGGAAAATTCATAATATTCAGAGCAACTTCAACAAATTTCTACAGGTTTTACAAGTTTAGGTGAAATTTTTAAAATTAGATTAAATTATTAAAAAAAATCATAATTTTAAAGCCAACTTCAACATATTAAGACATTTAAAAAAATAAATTCAAGACAGATTTGAATAAGACAAATTGGTTAAATCAATTTTAAAAAATGACAAATTAAATAAATCCATTGGAAATTCAAAAAATTAAAGTAAATAACGACAATTTGGGAAAAATTAAAAAAAAATACATTAAATTAACAAATTTTAGGACAAATCAAAATATTCAGAGTAACTTCAACAAATTTTTGACAAAAGAATTATGGCAAATTTGAAAAAATAGGGAAAATTATGAGAACAAATTAGCAAAAAATTGAAATAAAAAGAAATTTTGGGAAACTTAGAGAAATTTTGAGCAATTTAAAGAAATTTAAAAACATCAAGTTAAGTTAGTAATATTTCAAAATGATAAGGCAAATCTCAAATTTCCAAAGATTGAGTTAAATTAACGAAAGTTCAAAAATTTAAGGAAAATTTTATGAATTTCATGGAAATTCCAAAACTCAAAAGGAAATAAGGGAAATATAGGGCAATTTCATAATATTATAAATTAAATTGAAAGAAAAAATAATTTTATGAAAAAAATGACAAGTCTATTAAAAATTCTAAAATATTGATTAAGTTGGCAAAATTTTGAAACTTTTGAGTAAATTTGATGAAGTTAGAAAATTTCTCAATTTAGGGAAAAATAAAAACTTTAATGTCATTATTATTAAAATAAAATATGACAACTTTAAGGAAAAAAAAAATTGGTATAATATTAAGTAATTTGACTTTTATTGGGTGAAAAACTAGTCAAATTAGGAAAACTTTGATAAATTTAGATTAAATAAGTAAAAATTCAAATATGACAACTTTAAGGAAAAGCAAAAAATTGGTATAATATAAAGTAACTTTTGACTTTTTGTGTGTGAAAAACTAAGGCAAATTACAATTTTTTTGATTAAATTAGTAGAAAATCAAACATTTACATAAAGCAAAAAAAAAAGAAAATTAATAGGCAAAATTTTAAAAATTAGGGAAAGGACAAATTTGAAAAATTAGAAAATATGACAACTTTAAGGGAAAACCAAAAGAAACTTGAAATTTTTTGTGAAAAATTAAGACGAATTAGGAAAACATCGATAAATTTAGACTAAATGAGCAAAAAATCAAACATTTACACATCAAAAAATTGAAAATTAATTAAGATTAAATGAGCAAATATTCAAATATTTATTAAAAGCAAAAAAATGAAAATTAATTACAAACTTGGAGAATATTCTAAAAATTAGGTTAAGGGTAAATTTAAAAATTGCGTAAATTAAAATTTAAAAAAATAGGGAAAATGTAACAAATAAGAAAAATCTAACAAATTTTAGAAAATATGAAGAAATTAATAAATTCAAGTACAACTTAATTTTTTTTTGGCAAATTTGAAAAATATTTTTCAATGATTAGGTCAAAAACTTCCATAAGTTAAATTAAATAATTAAAATTCATCAATATAAGGAACTTCGACAATTTATAAAAAAATTGGACAATTTAAAACAACTTCGATCAATAAAATGGTTAAATTACCAAAAATTCAAAAATTTAGGAAAAATTCAAAAAATTTAAGAAAATAAAAAAATAGCATAATATAGGAAAATTTTGAAAAATGAAAATAAATTAGTGAAAATCAATTACAAGTTTTAAAAGTTTAGGGAAAATTCTAAAAATTGAGGCAAATTTGAAAAATTAGGTTAAATTATAAAAAAAATCATAAAATGAAAACAAATTCAACATATTAATAAAATTTAAAAAAAGATAAATTCAAGACCTATTTGAATAGGATAAATTGGTTAATTCAACAAAAATTTAAAAAAATAATAATGAAATTTATGACAAATTAAGGAAATTCACAAGAAATTTGAAAAAAATAAAGCAAATAAGGACAATTTAGGAAAAATTCAAAAAAATACATTAAATTAACAAATTTTAGGAAAATTTAAAATATTCATTGAATTATTAAAATTTCAAAATATATTCAAAATATCTAGAGCAAATTCAACAAATTTGAAAAAATAAGGTAAAATTTGATGACAAATTAGAAAAAAAATGAAACAAAAAGAATTTTGGGCAAGTTAGAGAAATTTTAGGCAATTTAATGAAATTTCGAAAGATTAGATTAAATTAGTGAAAATTCAAAAAGATAAGGCAAATTTAAAATATTATGTTAAATTAGATAGATTTTTTTTATGAAATAACAAGATAAAATTTACAAATTTAAGGTCAAAAAAATAAGGCAAATTTTAAATATTATATTAAATTAGATAGATTTTTCTATGAAATAATAAGATAAAATTTACAAATTTAAGGTGAAATCAACAAATTAAGATAACAAAAATTCAAAAAATTAAGGCAAAATCAACAAACTGCAAGAAAATTCTAAAACTCAAAGGAAATAAGGGTAATTTAGGACAATTTCAAAAGTTTATAAGTTAAATTGAAAAAAAAAATGAATTTTATGCAAAAATGACAAATTTAGTGAAAATTAAAAATTTTGGTTAACAAATTTTGAAACTTTTGAGTAAATTTGATGAAATTAGAAACATTATCAAAATTTAAGAATAAGGGAAAATATGAAAATTTTAAAGAAAAGCAAAAAATATGACAACAATTTAGCAAAAAATTGAAACAAAAAGAATTTTTGGGCAACTTAGCTAAATTTTGAATTCCAAAACTCAAAAAGGAAATAAGAACAATTTAGAACAATTTGAAAAGATTATAAAGTTCAACTGAAAAAATGAATTTTATGGAAAACTGACAAATTTAGTGAAAATTCAAAATTTTTAGTTAAGTTAACAAATTTTAAAACTTTTGAGTAAATTTGATGAAATTAGAAACATTCTCAAAATTTAGGAAAAAATGGAAATTTTGACAACTTTAAATAAAAGTAAAAACTATAATGAAAAATTAGCAAAAATTTGAAACAAAAATAATATTTGAGTGACATAGAGAAATTTCAGGCAATTTAAAGAAATTTTAAAAGATTAGATTACATTATCAAAAAGATAAGGCAAATATGAAATATTATGTTAAATTAGATAGATTTGGCAATGAAATAATAAAATAAAATTTACAAATTTAAGGTGAAATTAACAAATTAAGATAATAAAAATTCAAAATTAAAGCAAATTCAATGAAATTCAGGGAATTTCAAAAACTTAAAGAAAATGAGGGAAATTTAGGGCAATTTCAAAATATTATACATTAAATTGAAAAAAAAAAAAATTTAAGGAAAAAATGACAAATTTAGTGAAAATTCAATTTTTTTTATTAAGTTGATGAAATTTTGAAACTTTTAATTAAATTTGTTGAAGTTATAAAAATTATCAAAATTTAGAAGGAAAGGGAAAATATGAGAACTTCAAAGAAGAACAAAAAAATTCATATAATATAAAGGAACTTGAATAATAATAATAATAATAATAATAATAATAATAATAATAATAATAATAATAATAATAATAATAATTATTATTATTATTATTATTATTATTATCATTATTATTATTATTATTATTATTGTGAAAAATTAAGGTAAATTAAGAAAAAATTGATAAATAAATTAGATCAAAAAATGCAACATTTACACAAAGTTAAAAATTGAAAATTAAATGAAAATTTGGGGAAAATTATAGAAATTAGGGCAAGGGCAAATTTGAAAAATTAGAAAATAGAAAAATTAAAAAATATAAAAACCTTAACGGAAAACCAAAAAAATTATATAATATAATGCAACTTGAAAATTTTTGTGAAAATTTATGACAAATTAGAAAAAACATTGATAAATTTAAATTAAATGATAAAAAATTTAAACATTTACGCAAAGCTATAAATAAAAAAATAATTAGATTAAATGAGAAAAAATTCAAAGATTTATGCAAATCAAAAAGTTGAAAATTAGTTACAAATTTATGGATTAATCTAAGAATTAGGGTAGGGACAAATTTGAGAAATTATGTTAAATTAAATTTTAAAAAATAGGGAAAATGTAAAAAAATTAGGAAAATATCAATAAATTAGTAAATTAAAGTGCAACTTCAATTTTTTTTGACAATTTTGAAAAAACTATTTCAAAGATTAAGTCAAATACCTCCATAAATTAAATAATTAAAAATTCATCAATGTAGGGAAACTTTGATAATTTAGAAAAAATCCCCAAAAATATAATTTTTTTGGATAATTTAGATCAACTTCAATCATAAAAAGGTTAAATAACCAAAAAATCAAGAATTTAGGGAAAATTCAATGAATTTAAAATATATATAGAAAATTTGAAAAATGTAGAACAACTTCATTCAATAAAAAGGTTTAAGTACCAAAAAATTAAGAACTTATGGAAAATTCAATAAACTAAAATAAATAAATAAATTAGCATAATTTAGGAAAATTTTAAAAAATTAAAATAAATTAGCAAAAAAATCAATTACAAGTTTTACAAATTTAGGAAAAATTCTCAAAATCAGGGCAAATTTTAAAAAGTAAATTGAATTATAAAAAATCAAAAATTAAGGACAAATTCAACATATTAGGATAAAATTTAAAAAATAGGCCAAATTATTACAAGTTTTACAAGTTTAGGGGAAACTTTAATAATTAGGGCAAATTTGAAAAATTAGGTTAAATTATAAAAAATCATAAAATGAAAGTCAAATTCAACATATTACGAAAAAAAAAAACAAATTTAAACATATTAGGACAAATTTATTAAAAAAATGCTGGACAAATTTAAATAGGATAAATTGGTTAAATCAGAAAAAAATCAAAAAATAATAATAATGAAATTTATGACAAATTAAGGAAATTCATGAAAAAATTAAAAAAATAAAGAAAATAAGGAAAAATTAAGAAAAAAATTAAAAAATTACAATAAATTAACAAATTTTAGGAAAATTCAAAATATTTATTAAATTATCAAAAAAATTAAGTAAAAATTATTATTTATTTCTTAAAGAAGCAATACATTATCATATGGAAAGTATGCCTATCCCCTATAACCTTTATACTAGCCTCGAGAGAGCCTATGACCAGATAAAATTTGTGAAACATGATTGCAACAATTAGTTATGTGCTTCTTTGATGAATTAAATGACTTCTTTTAGCTGAGCTACCTAACCCCTACGCCCCTGGATGCAATGCTAGTGGTGTATGTGAATTTCAATGCTTCTAGTGTCTTCAACCATCTTTTCAATATCACTATGAACATATTCTATTTCATTTGTGTTAATATAGATCATTGATAATACCTACATTTAGAGTTTTGATTCTTTTAAGATGCACTCCATAAAGTTCTTCAAGTGCAACTAGTTGTCATTAACTACTTCCATCATATTATAATGTGCAATAAATAACTGCATGAAATGATTAGTGGCCATTTCCATCTCCTTTGGTGTTTGAGATTCTCATTGTTTTTATTAAGGAGCAAGTTATTGATACTGATTAAGGTATCATTTATTTTTTCAATTTTGAGACTTTTCTCCTGTAAGATCTCTTGTGCTACTTTCCAGAGGAACTTAGCTACTTTATCCTATGTCAAGATTCACTATACCATCCTCCTCTTTGTGAGATTATTTTTTCAATGGGCCAACATCTTCCTATGTGGCTTTTCTCTTGATAGATTCTGGTCTTGCTTTGTTGTCAAGCGAGACAATTTTTTCAATAGGCCAACAAATTCTGATGTGGCTTTTCTCTTGATAGATTCTAGTTTTACATTGTTCTCAGATATGATAATCCCTTTGTGTTTTTCCATCTATCTTCCTTCATCATTTGATCACCTAATCCATTTTATCCACCCCCTGATAAATGGTGTGGAACCTATTATTCTTGTGTTTTTCTTCCAAGTGTATCTAGGAAGAGTTTGTTGGCCTTCCTTCTTGACCATTTTCACTTCTTGGCAAAAAATGTTAATCTTTATCTTTATGACTTCCATTGGAATTAACTCCTAACTTCTACTCTTCACTAAAATCTTGTTCAATGCCACCCACCATAAAATTGTTTAGGCATACCTCGCTACTCTTTCCCCCTCCTTCTACAAGCTCTTTATTGGCAAGCTCCATTAAAGTTTTAATACATTCCAACATAATTATTAAAATCTAAAGGGCATAAAAAATAACTTGAAAGAGCATCATAATCTCTTTTATCAATTTCCTAGACCAAGTTGGCATGAATTCAAGAGATGAAAAATAGTTTGAAGCTTCATATTTGTCATGAAAAAACTACAACAAAACAAACATTATAGAAGGTGCCCATGCAGAGAAATTTCCTCTCTTTTTTACCATTGAAAATCCATCTGAGAAGGAAACATGCTAAAATCAATTGGCAGGCTTTATGCAAAGGCCAACCTTCTATTTATTTCTTGTTACCCAAAATGCCACTCCAGAGAAAAGGTAGCTGAACTCTACCTAAATTGACTTGCACTAAGAATGACCACTCACTAATAAAAATAATAAATCTAACATGCCACTTACAATTTGACAGACAACATTCCTTCAGAGAAGTAGTTGTTACTAAAAACGGATGCCTTAAAAACACAAAAATAAGGACAAAATGATAGTTGAAAAATAAGGGGCAAAACAGAAGAATTTGAAATATAGATAACACTAAAATTCCAACCAAAAAGTAAGCTTTCTAAAAGGATTATAAAAACTAAAGAAACGTGCCAACCTACAGAAGAAGTCTAAATGAAAAAACTGATGTAGCTGGGAATAAAAAGCAAAAAATTGTCTACATCTAATATTATAAGGGCATAAATTCTCTTAAAAGCTCCCAAAATTCTACCCCACTTATTAAACCTACAATAAGAAATTCTGTTAATCACCTATTCTACTTTTTCCTTTATAGTCCATGCCATTAGATAGATTTCCCTAACTTAAATGTTTTCTCTACCTCTCATCTCATCCATTCAAGTTTCTCTCCTTCTAGTAATATAAATTCTTTTTTTAGAATGAAAACCCATTGTGCCTTTTCAAAATCATTGACTATTCTCTCACCCTTTTTGGTATTCCTGATTGCCTCTTTTCTGCACACTATCTAGCCAACCAATCGGTCTCCATGTTGCTTTATCTAAAAATGTGATATACATTAAGATTTTTAAAAAATGAGCTTAGCCTTTTTTATTATTCTATAATGTTTTTGATTCTTTGATTTATTACACCTCCCCTCTCCCATGATTGAATAATTAACAATAAATCCCCTCCAACTAATATATTTTTTATTTTTACTTTGAATGTAAACTTGAGACCCATGACTATGCCTTTAACCTCCACTATATTGTTTGAGTTTATTCCCATATAACGGGCCTCATAATCAATCAACTGCCCTATATGATCTCTAATGATCACTCGAATTCCTAAATGCCATGGGTTGCCTTTAGATGCCCCATCAAAGTTTAATTTATTCCATCCATGTTCAAGAGGGAGCCATTTCACTACTTTCCCTAAAGCTTTCTTCCTTTGTTTTTCATTGGGCCTTAATGTCTTGTATACTATTTTGATACCTTACCAATTTTTCTATCTTCCTTATTTTTCTTTTGTTAGACTCATCTTGTTATCTGTTTGACATTATTTCACAATTCTAACCATAATCTCTCAAGATGCTTGCATTCCACATTATCATCAAATATTCTAGCATTTCTTTCTAGCCAAATTTTGACATCTCTAATTATATTCACTTTAGTAATGGATTTCTAAGATTTGATATGTCCTTTTAAATTTTGATTTAAACTCCATTTTACATTAAAAATATTTAGGAAATAATTCCAAATTCTAGTTGTATAATGGCATTACAGTAATAGATAACACCCTTATATGGGTCATGAAATCTTCTTTTCCTTTAATTCTTCCCTATAAGAATTTTCCCCTACATTGCCAACCATAGAAAGGACTTAGATTTTGGCTAGGCTTTGGAGCTCCAAATTCTACTCCAAATTTGCTTTTCTAAAGAATTAGGCTGAGGATTTAGGAAAAGATCCCCAAAAATATTAAAAAATTGGACAATTTAGAAAATTAAACAAATTTAAGAAAAAAAATTAGTTCAATTCAGTATTTTTTTGAAAAATTAAAATAAATTAGCTAAAAAATCAATTACAATTTTTAAAAATTAAAGCAAATTTCTAAAAATTAGAATAAATCATTAAATACATAAAATTAAAGCCAACTTCAATATATTAATACAAATTAGAAAAATAACATTGTGAAAATTTTGAAAAAATAGGATAATTTATTACATGTTTTACAAGATTAGGGGGAAAATGACAAATTTAGTGAAAATTCAAAAAAAATTGTTTAAGTTGGCAAATGTTTGAAACTTTTGAGAAAATTCAATAAATTTAGAGAAAATCTCAAAACTTAGGAAAAAATAAGACTTTAATGTCACTTTTTTTTAAAAGGGAAAATATGAATATTTAAAGAAAAAGAAAAAAATTGTTATAATATAAAGCAAATTAAGGAAAATTAAGAAAACTTCATACATTTATGTAAAGCAAATAATTGAAAATTAATTACAAATTTTAAAAAAATCTAAAAATTAATTACAAATTTTTTTAAAAAAATATAAAAATTAGGACAAGGGTAAATTTGAAAAACTATAAACATTTTAAAATTTTAGGGAGAAATAAAAATTTTAATGTTACTTTTTTAAAGAGAAAATATGACAATTTTAAGAAAAACCAAAAAAATTGTATATAATATAAACCAACTTCAATTTTTTTTTTTTTAAAAAAAAGGTAGATTGGCAAAACATTGATAAATTTAGATTAAATGAATAAAAATTCAAAAATTTACGCAACACAAAAAATTTAAAATTAATTAAAATTTAGAAAAAAAATATAAATTAGGGTAAGGGCAAATTTGAAAAATTAGAAAAGATGAAAGCTTTAAAGGAAAACAAAAAAATGGTATAATATAAATCAATTTGAATTTTTTTATGAAAAATTAGGGCAAACTAGGAAAACTTCAATAAATTTAGAATAAAGGAGAAAAAATTCAAACATTTATACAAAGTAAAAAATTTAAAATTAATTGTAAATTTAATAAAAAACATAAAATTAAGGCAATGACAAAATTGAAAAATATAAAAAAATTAGGAAAATATCAAGAAATTAGAAAATTAAAGTGCAACTTCATAATTTTTAGCAAATTTAAAAAATATACTTAAAATATTAGGTCAAATACTTCCAAAAAATAAATTAAATAATTAAAAATCCATCAATCTAGGGCAACTTGATTAATTTAAGAAGAAATCCCAAAAATATAGAAAAAATAGACAATTTAAGAGAAATTCTAAAAATTAGGACAAATTTTAAAAATTAGATTAAATTATAAAAAAACATAAAATCGAAGCCAATTTCAACATATTAGGACAAATTTAGAAAACAAAATTGTGACAGATTCAAAAACATAGGATAATTTATTATGAGTTTTACAAAGTTTTGGAGAAATTTTAAAAATTAGGGCAAATTTGAAAAATTAAATTAAAAAATAGGAAAATTTATTAAATGTTTTACAAGTTTAGGAGAATTTTCAAAAATTAGGTTAAATTTAAAAAATTAGATTAAATTATAAAAAAATTATAATGTGAAAGCCAATTTCAACATAGTAAGACATTTTTAAAAAATTGGGAGAAATTCAAACAAAATAAATTGGTTTAATAATAATAATAATAATAATAATAATAATAATAATAATAATAATAATAATAATAATAATAATAATAATAACAACAACGACAATTTAGAAAAAATCTAAAAAAAACATTAAATTAACAAATTTTAGGAAAATTGAAAATATTCATAGCATTTCCAACAAATTTTTGACAAAATCATTCTAATAAATTTGAAAAATTAGGGAAAATTATGAGAACAAAGTAGCAAAAAATTATTAAAAAAAGAATTTTTGGGAAACATAGAGAAATTTCAAATGTTTAAATTAAATTAAATTAGATGAGGCATATCTAAAATATTATGTTAAATTAGATATATTTTTCTATGAAATAATAAGATAAAATTTGCAAATTTAACTTGAAATCAACAAATTAAGATAACTTAGCAAAAATTCAAAAAATTAAGACAAATTCGAAGGGAAATTCCAAAACTCAAAGAAAATAAGAGAAATTTAGGGCAATTTGAAAAAAATATAAATTAAATTACAAAAAAAATGAATTTTATGAAAAAACTAACAAATTTAGTGAAAATTAAAAAAATTGATTAAGTTAAATTTTTTTAAAAAAATTTAGAGTAAATTTTATGAAGTTAGAAAATTTCTCAATTTAGGAAAAAAATTGGCAATTTTTTTTTGAAACTTTAGAATAAGTTTAATAAAGTTAGAAAAATTGTCAATTTAAAGAAAAATAAAAACTTTAATGTCACTTTTTTGAAGGGGAATTTTTTTTCTTTTTTGAAGGGGAAATTATGACAAGTTGAAGGAAAAGCAAAAAAATTGGTATAATAAAAAATAATTTTGATTTTTTTGGGAAAAATTAAGGTAAATTAGGAAAACTTTGATAAATTTCAATTAAATGAATAAAATTTCAAAAATTTACACAACCCAAAAAATTGAAAATTAATTACAAATTTAAAGAAAATTCTAAAAATTAGGGCAAGGGTATATTTGAAAAATTAGAAAATATAAAAAATTAAAAAATATGAAAACTTTATGGGAAAAGCAAATAGTTTGTTTAATATAAAGCAACATTAAATTTTTTTTGGTGAAAAAAATAAAGGCAAACTAAGAAAATGTCAATAAATTTAGACTAAATGAGAAAAAATTCAAATGTTTTATAGAGTTTAAATAATCACCACGATTCAATAAATTTTGAAAATTTAAAACAAACTAGAGAAAAAATCAATTACAAGTTCTATAAATTTAGAAGGAATTTTAAAAATTAGGGTAAATTTTAAAAATTAGATTAAATTATTAAAAAACATACAACTAAAGCCAACTTCAACATATTACGACAAGTTGACCTTTACATAAGAATCTTGAAAGAAGAGAAGGATGTGAAGAATGAGAGCCATGGAAGCAAACCCTAGGAAATTTAACTTCAAAGAAGATGTTTTAAAGCATTCTAAGCTGAGTAATGTTAAAAGAGGTAATATTTTTTGACATCAGACCTTATGAATGCCCAAACTCAACACCAGGAAAATAGAAACAAGATGTATGAAGTCTACAAATGGATCTTTGATAGGTCATCTCCAATAGCTTGAGGTCCAAAATAGTGTAGAACAACTAGAAAGAAGGGTGTTGATATGTCACATTATGGGATATCGGCCATCTCTACAAACCTTAAAAACATGGGCTAGCATGTAGTGTATCACTAATAGGGAGATTCAGATCTCAGTCTACCCTAATGACTACTTTTTAGTTTCTTTTGTTTGTGAGGAGGATAGTGAGAAAATATTTCAAGGGGGACCATGGTTTTTGGGACAAGCAATACTTTTCATGAAACCATGTCATCCCCTATTTTAAGTAGAGGAAGATCTCCCTTAGATTTCCCCAGTCTAGGTTAGACTCTTTGAGCTACCTACTAATTTTTGGATCCCATATACCCTAGCTATGATTGGCAACACACTGGGAACAATATGCTTATTATGGATAGCACTATCAGGGTTGAACACATCATTTATGCTAGGATTTGTGTCTTGGTTAATTTGGACAACCCATTACCCAAAAATGTTACACTGTAATTTGGGGATGAAGGTTGGGAACAAGATGTGGATTATGAAAATATCCCTTTCAGGTGTAAACTTTGTCATAAGTATGGGCATTTGGGTAAAGACTGTAAACTTTACTTATCGGAGGGTCTCATGGAAGCCCCCAACCATGTTGGCTTTCAAGAACCTAAAAAGAAGCACTTGGTCAAAATCAATAACACATATTCAAAACCATTACCTTTTGATAATAAATTTATTATTCTGGTTAATGATTAATCTCCTAAATAAGGTACCCAATCAATGGACATGTAGATCCCTAAGACTCAATTTATAAAAAAGAGTCATGATGAACATAACACTAGCCTTACTTATCATTTAACTAAGAATTCTACTGATGTTGAGGGATGCAGACTCATAGATTTAAATAGACATGTAAAAAATCACAAATTGGAAAGATCCAACCCTCAAGGCTTAGACGCACTCTCTTAAAGTGATAAATTTCCTATGCAAGCACTGGTCCTATATTCTCAATCTTCAGAGTTGCCTCTTACTCCCGAACCCAACAAAATCAATCAATCCTAAAGAAAAAATCTCAAGATGGATTCTAATTAGAAAGAAATTAGGAAATATTTAGTAGTTCACATTCAAATAGAGGGTGAAAAACTTGTGGCATTGATAAAGGTTGAAGAGATTTCACAAATGTATAAAAATAGTTAAATATGAAGTGTATCTCTTGGAATATAAGAGGGCTTAAAGGGTGCCCTTTGAAACATAATGAAATTGGTAAAATGGTGAGAGCTCATCACCCTCAAATGCTCTTTCTCCAAGAAATTAAAGTCACCAATAATAATATGCACCTTATTGCAAAGAAAATTTGGTTGAATGCTTCTTTTCTTTTCAATGATTCTATTGGGACATCTAGGGGTATATGCTACTTATGAAACCCTAAGGACATAGTGGTGCTCACCTCCTATTATACAAATGGAATTTTGGCTATTCTGGCCTATAGTATAAATTATGAACAACCCATTTTACTCATCAATATTTACGTATCTCTTTCTATGGATGAGAAAAAAGATAGTGTAAAAGCTTGAATTGCATTATCCATCTCTTTCACTATGTTGGGTGACTAGTTGGAGGATATTTCAACTCTATCTTATCCTTGGAGTAAAATATCAAAGTTGTTAAAAAACTTGAACCCTACTCCCATCTCATGTTAGATTATATAACCTCTTTCAATCTCATGGATATTAAAACTGATAATGAATTGATGATGTGGTCTAACAAAAGAATGGGAAAGGATGAAATATTTGAAATATTGGATAGGTTTCTTTTGTTTGATGATTTTCTCTCCTAGGGTCATGTTTTGAAAGCTAGAATCCTTAATAAAGTTGGGTTAGATCATTGGCCCATTATGATAGAAATATGGGACTCTGCTCATCCTAAAGCTCCTTTCCATTTTTAGCTCAAGTAGTGTTACCATGAATATTTTATAAAAAAAATTAAGAAATGGTGGAAGGAGGGACAACCACATCACGATACAAACATGTACACTTTTTCCAAAAAGCTCAACTTCCTCAAAGCTCAATTAAGGAAATGGCACTGGGAGAATTTTAGGCATGTTAAAGTCAAGTAACATGAAATTGGTGAGAAGTTGGTGAAATTTAATGAATCCATTCCAATGGGAGGCTTATCTAAGAACCTCAAAAAAGAAGAGCTAGCTTTGTTAAGTTAGATGGAGGAGTGGAATCTTAGAGAGGAAATTATGTGGAAGCAAAAGGTGATAATTAATTGGATATAAGAAGGGGAGAAAAACATGGCTTTTTTATTCAACTCCTTTAAACGTAGATCTTAAAATCACATTTCTTCCTTGGAAGCGAAATATGCATAGTAGGTTTTTTCATCAGAAGGTTTATCGAGTTGAGCCTTCATTTTTTTCTCTCAACTATTTTCTTTGGTTTATTTAGATAGGTATTCCTCACACAAAACTCTCCAAGAAATTCCTTGTATTATGTTGGATGTAGACAATAGCTCCCTCTCTAAAAATATTTCTTTCAAGGAATTCAAGAAGGTTATTTTTAACATGTAAAAAGGAAATTGCCAAGCCTTGATGGGTTTTTAACTAAGTTTTATCAACAATTTTGGTATCTCTTTCATCTTGACCTCTTACAGGTGGTTGAAGAAGCTAGGTAAGCTAAAACCATTCTTGATCAAATCAAAAGAACCTATATTGCCTTGATTCTTAAATCTCATGAGGTCACAAACATCTCAATATTTAGACCAATTGATCTATGTAATGTGGTTTATAAAATCATTTCCAAGTATGGCCAATACATTAAAACCTCTTCTCCACAAAATTATATGCTGTGAGAAAGTTAGATATGTTTAATGGTATAAATTTTTTGGATGAGATCATTCTTACTCAAGAAATGCTTCAATCCATACAAATTCAAAAGAATCCTACTATGTTTATAAAGTTAGACCTTTATAAAGCCTATGATAAGGTTGATTTGGATTTGCTTTTAAAGGTGCTTCAACAATTTGGTTTCTCTGAGGATTTTATTCTCTTGGTTAAAGGTTGTATCAACTCTATTTCTTTCTCAGTGATTATTAATGACACCCCTACCAATTTTTTTCTAGGTACTCATGGCATCCATTAGGGGGATCCTCTATCTCCATATTTGTTCATCATTCTTTTTAAATGTCTAGGCAAAATTTTATCCAAAGCCAGGAATGATAGAATCATCAAAGGTATTACTATTGCCCAGGAAGCTAAAACCTTGTCTCATCTATAGTTTGTGGTTGATACATCTCTCATGGGGAAAGCGACTACTCAGGAGGCTATGAGCTTTAGAAACTATCTGAATTTGTTTAGAAAATCTATGGGGTAGGTTATCAACAAAGAAAAATCCAAAATATTTTTCTTCCACACTTCTCTTAGGCAAGAAGTCTTAATTTTAAATAAGTTTTGCTTTCAAAGATCCCTTATTTGGGTTCTTTATCTTGGTCTCCCACTCATCAAATGTATATTTTTAGACTGGGGATGGATATTAGATAGTTTAAAGACTAAAATTTCCAATTAGACTCATAAATGGCTCTCCATGGGAGGTAGAATTACTCTTATCAAAAGTGCGTTTCAAGTTGTTCCCATTTACTTCTCTATTCTATATATGCCTAAATATCCTTACAAATCCATGGATCAGATCTATCATATGTTCCTGTGGAGAGGCCCTAATCTAGATAGAAAATGGTCATTGGTAGGTTGGGAAACTCTTTTCCACCCCAAACATGAAGGGGGACTAGGATTCCATTCTGCATTACTCAATGGTCAAGCCCTTGCTACTAAAATTTATTGGTGCCTTCTTTAAGGGCCTTCCCTTATTTGGGACACAGTTCTTTAGGCTAAATATGCCAATAACTTGCATCTTGACCAAATTATTAGACTTTCTCTTCCCAATCAGGGATCTCTTATCCTGGCAATGTTTAAAGTTGGGGAATCTCTTATAAAAATGATGTTATTCTGGATCACTAATATTGGTGAAAAATCCCATTTCTAGACTAACTCTTGGGATGGTCATCCCACCATCATTAATGAGTATTCTCAGGTTTAGATATTTATGGAATAACTCCATAGACAACACTAGATTATGATTTCTAGTTATTCAAGAGACCCCAATAGGGAATGTGAAATTACTAGACAATAGAAACCCTTGGATGAATGGCTGGTTAGATTGCCTGATAAAATTAAAAAAAGTATCACTTCTACTCTTCAAGATAGAAGCCTTTCTTTTCCCTGGGGTAGTTTTAGTCATGGAAAGTATACTATTATTGAGGGATATTCCTCTCTTTCCCCCTCATGTCCTCATTCTCTTTTAAATGTTTTCAAATAGATATGGAGTCACAATCTTTGGTTGAAAGTCAGGTTCTTCATTTGGGTTCTTCTTCAAGGTAGAGTTTTAATTGGTGATCAACTTATGAAAAGAGGCCTCAATGGACCATTCAGATGTGAGTTGTGTTAGAACCATGAAGAGTCACTTGATCATCTTTTTATATCCTGCCCCTTCATGTCCAATCTTTGGCAACTTATTTTAAATATTATATAAATTATATGGTTTGATTTTTCCACCTAAATGTAGCCCCTTCTGAATTGGACTCACATTTTTCAATTAGATTACTCTTGAAAGCATATTTTGTGGGTCACAACCTTGCACCTTCTTTGGAATACCTAGAAAGAAATAAATGCTTAAAATTTTAAGCTTTGTATTATTTACATGGATAGGGTTTATCTTCGCACTCATAGTAACTTGAGGGAATCAGTCTTGCATCTGATCATTCATCCTAGCATTCCATCTTAAAGATGGGTGAATGTTTTAACAAAGATTTGTATTCATGTTGTTCCTACCCCTCTTGTTCCTGTAGCTTTTACACATCTTCAACATCCTAAAACCCTTTTAGGTTTTGTTGTTATCCACTTTGATGGAGCTTCTAGGGGTAATCCCAGTCTAGCCAGCATGGGAGGATATGGGCATGTTGTTGACAACAACATTGCATTCTTTTTCTCTGTCAAGTTAATTACATCCTCTAATAATGTCTTTGAAGGGAAAGCCATTGAAAAAAGTCTTCTGAGAGCTTGGAATATTGAGTGTTAGAATATCCATATTTATATTGACTCCAAGATTTGGATCCACATGTTAGAGCACCTTGATCCAAATTTTTCCAAGGACTAGAAAAATCAAAGAATTTTTGATAAAATTCAATGCATTTAAAGCAATCTTGACAATGCCATTTTCACCCATATTCTAACATATTTCAATAAAAGGGTGGATGCCTTAGCTAATTAGGCTTTAGATAATACTGATATTCAGGGTTATGGTTCCCCTTATTTATGGTGGCTAAGTAAGATAAGACAAAAGGTTAATATCATGCTCAACATAGACTATAATAAGGAGGTAGTTAGGAATAATCTCTAATTCTTTCTTGAATTGGATTTCATGCTTCCTTCTCAGGTTTGAATGGAAGTATCCATGTTTCATTTTTGGACCTTGGTTATGCATGAGCCTCTATTACTCATTCTTATTGAGTTTGGTCACTACATGCATGGCTATCGACATATTCTCTTTTAGCTAAGTCTGCTCTTTGAGCATGTCAAAAGGGTAGGCCAAGTGTGAGACTTGAGTTATTTTGGTGGAAGAGTTACCCTTGAATCCTTCGGTCTTACCCAAATATGGCATTTCTTTGAGAAGTTTTTCAAAAAAAACATATTGGGACAAGTTTGAAAAAAAAATAAGTCAAATTATTACAAGTTTTACAAGTTTAAGGAAAATTCTAAAAAATAGGGAAATTTTGAAAAAATAGGTTAAATTTAAAAAAAATCATAAAATAAAAGCCAACTTCAACATATTATGACAAATTTAAGAAACAAAAACAAAATTGAGACAAATTCGAATAGGATAAATTGTAAAAACTAAGGAAATTTATAACAAATTAAAGAAATTCATGAGAAATTTGAAAAAATAAAGAAAATAAGGACAACTTAGAAAAAATTCAAAAAATTACATTAAATTAAAAAAATTAGGAAATTTCAAAAAATTCATTAAATTATCAAAAGTTTAAAAAAATATGAAAAAATTGAATAATTTGGTTAACTAGGGAAAATTCAAAATATTCAGAGCAACTTCAACAAAATTATAACAAATTTGAAAAAATAGGGAAAATTATGATGATAAATTAGTAAAAAATTGAAACAAAAAGGACTTTTGGGAAACTTCAATAAATTTTGGGCAATATAAAAAAATTAAAATATTAGGTTAAATTTAAGGTGAAATCAACAAATTAAGTTAACTTAGCAAAAATTCAAAAAATGAAGGCAAATTTGATGAAATTCAGGGAAATTTCAAAACTAAGGAAATAAGGGAAATTTAGGGTAATTAAAAAAAAAATTATGAAAAAATGATAAATTTAGAGAAAATTCAAAATTTTTGATTAACTTGGTGAAATTTTGAGTAAACTTGATGAAGTTAGAAAAATTCTAAAAATTTAAGAAAAAATAAAAAACTTTAATGTCACTTTTTCTTTAAGGAAAAATAATTAAATGAGCAAAAATTAAAAATTAATTATAAATTTAGGGAATATTCTAAAAATTAGGGCAAGGGAAAATTTGAAGAATTGTGTTAAATTAAATTTTAAAAAATAAAGAAAATGTAACAAATTTAAAAAAATATAAAGAAATTAGTAAATTAAAGTACAAATTTATTTTTTTTTTGGCAAATTTAAGAAATCTATTTCAAAGAATAGGTCAAATACTTTCATAAATTAAATTAAATAATCAAAAATTCATCAATCTAGGGCAACTTCAATAATTTGCAAAAAAGTCCGAAAAAATATAGAAAATTTGGATAATTTAGAACATCTTCGATCAATAAAAATGTTGAATTATCAAAAATTCAATAACTTAAGGAATATTAAATAAATTTAAGAAAAAAAAATTAACACAATTTAGGAAACTTTTGAAAATTTTTAATAAATTAGCGAAAAAATCAATTACAAATTTTACAAATTGAGAGAAAATTTTAAAAATTAGATTAGATTACAAAAAACATAAAATGAAAGCAAACTTCAACATATTAGGATAAATTTGAAAATAATGAAATTCAAGAAAACTTATTACATTTTTTACAAGTTTAGGGAAAATTCTAAAGATTAAGTCAAATTTGAAAAATTAATTAAATGAACAAAAATTTAAAATTAATTAAAAATTTAGGGAATATTCTAAAAATTAGGCCAAGGGCAAATTTGAAAAATTGTGTTAAATTAAATTTTTAAAAATAGGGAAAATGTAACAAATTAAAAAAAATCAAGAAATTAGTAAATTTAAGTGTAACTTCAATTTTTTTTGGAAGATTTGAAAAATCTATTTTAAAGAATAGATCAGATACTTTCATAAATTAAATTAAATAATTAAAAATTCATCAATCTAGGGCAACTTCAACAATTCAGAAAGAGTCCCAAAAATATAGAAAATTTGGATAAAATTAGAACAACTTCGATCAATAAAAAGGTTGAATTAAAAAAAAATTAAGAACTTAGGTAAAATTCATTAAATTTATGAAAAAATTAAAAAATTATATAATTTAGGAATTTTGTTAAAAAAATAAAATAAATTAGAGAAAAAAATAATTACAAGTTTTACAAATTGAGAGAAAATTTTGAAAATTAGTTTAAATTACAAAAACATAAAATGAAATCCAATTTCAACATATTAAGATAAATTTTAAAAAAAAAACAAATTCATAAAAAATTATTACAATTTTTACAAGTTTAGGAAAAATCCTAAAAAGTAAGGCAAATTTGGAAAATTAAGTTTAATTATTAAAAAAAATCATAAAATGAAAGCCAACTTCAACAAATTAGAACAAATTTGAAAAAACAAAACAAATTCAGGACAAATTCAAATAAAATAAATTATAAAAAATATAAAATTAAAGCCAACTTCAACATATTAAGACAAATTTGAAAAAAACAAAACAAATTCATGACAAATTATTACAAGTTTTTCAATTTTAAGGGAAATTCTAAAATAAAGGCAAATTTGAAAAATTAAGTTAAATTATAAAATGAAGGCCAACTTCAACAAATCAAGACAAATTTGAAAAACAAAAACCCAACTTCAACATATTAGGATAAATTTGAAAAACAAATACCCAACTTCTTACATATTAGGGAAAATTGGAAAAACAAATACCCAACTTCTTACGTATTAGGACAAATTCAAAGAATACAAACCCAACTTCAACATATTAGGACAATTTTTAAAAAAAAAATTAGGACAAATTCAAATAGAATAAATTGGTTAAATAAAAAAAGATTAAAAAAAAAGAAATTTATGACAAATTAGGGAAATTAGAAATTAAAAAAAATAAAGAAAATAAGAATAATTTGGGAAAAAGTAAAAAACTTATATTAAATTAACAAATTTTGAGAAAATTCAAAATATTTATAAAATTGTCAAAATTTCAAAAAATATGAAAAAATTGAACAATTTGATTAACTAGAGAAAATTCTAATAAATTTGATAAAACAAGGCAAATATTAATGATAAATCAAAAAAAATGAAACAAAAAGAAATTTTAGGCAATTTAAAGAAATTTCAAAAGATTCGATTAAATCAATGAAAATTCAAAAAGAAAAAGCAAATCTGAAATATCATGTTAAATTAGATAGATTTTTCTATCAAATAATAAGATAAAATTTACAAATTTAAGATGAAATAAAAAATATTAAGTTAACTTGGAAAAAATTCAAATAGTTAAGGCAAATTCGACAAACTTTAGTATTATGTTAAATTAGATACATTTTTATATGAAATAATAAGATAAAATTTGCAAATTTAAGGTGAAATCAAAAAAATTAAGTTAACTTAGTAAAAATTTAAAAAATTAAAGTAAATTTGATGAACTTCAAGGAAATTCCAAAACTCAAAGGAAATAAGGGCAATTTAAGATAATTTTAAAAAATTATAGATTAAATTGCAAAAAAGAAATAAATTTTATGAAAAAAATTACAACATTAGTGAAAATTCAAAATTTTCGATTATGTTGGTTAGATTTTGAAACTTTTACGTAAATTTGATGAAGTTAGAAAAATTCTCAAAATTTAGGGAAAAATAATAACTTTAATGTCACTTTTTTATAAGGGAAAAAAAAACAAATTTAAGGAAAACCAAAAAATATGATATAATATAAAGTAACTTAGAATTTATTTTGTGAAAAATTAAGGGAAATCAAGAAAAATATGATAAATTTAAGATTAAATACGCAAAATTCAAACATTTGTGTAAAGCAAATAATTGAAAATTAATTACAAATTCTAAAACTTAGGGCAAGGGTAAATTTGAAAAACTATAAAATTTGAGTAAATTTGATGAAGTTAGAAAATTTCTCAAAATTTAACGAGGAATTTTTTTTTTTTTTTTTTTTAAATTTAAAGAAAAAAATGACCACTTTTTAAAAAACCAAAAAAGTCGTATAATATAAAGAAACTTAATTTTGTTTTTTTTTGGAAAAATTAAAGTAAATTAGAAAAATTTTCATAAATTTAGTTCAAATGAGCAAAAATTAAAACATTTATGCAAAGTGAAAAAATTGAAAATTAATTATAAATTTAGAAAAAAATCTAAAAATTAGGGTAAGGGCAAATTTGAAAAATTAGAAAATACAAATAATTACAAAATATGACAACTTTAAGGAAAAACCAAAAAAATTGTATGATATAAAGCAATTTGAAATTTTTTGTGCAAAATTAAGGCAAATTAAGAAAAACTTAGATAAATTTAAATTAAATGAGCAAAAATTTAAACATTTACATAAAGCAAAAAAATGAAAATTAGTTATATATTAAATGAGCAAAAATTCAAACATTTATGTAAAGCAAAAAATTGAAAACAAATTACAAATTTAGGGAATATTCTAAGAATTAGGGAAAAAGAGAAATTGAAAAATTACATTAAATTAAATTTAAAAAAATAGAAAAAACGTAACAAATTTAGGAAAATATCAATAAATTAGTAAATTAAAGTGCAACTTTAAAATTTTTGGCAAATTTGAAAAATTTATTGCAAAGATCAAGGCAAATACTTCCATAAATTAAATAAAATAAATAAAAATTCATCAATATAGGGCAATTTCAACAATTTAGAAAAAAATCCCAAAAATATAAAAGTTTTGGACAATTTAGAACAACTTCGATCAATAAAAATATTAAATTACCAAAAATTCAAGAATTTAGGGAAAGTTCAAGTAATTAAATTAAGAAAATAGTGCAATTTAGAAAAAAAAAAATTAAAAATAAAATTAGAAAAAAAATCAATTACAAGATTTACAAATTTAGGAAAAATTCTAAAAATTAGGGCAAATTTAAACAATTAGTTTAAATTATAAAAAAAACCTAAAATTAAAACCGACTTCAACATATTAAGAAAAAAATTTAAAAACAAAATCATGATAAATTTGGAAAAATAGGACAATTTATTACAAGTTTAGGAGAAATTCTAAAAGATAAATTAAATTTTAAAAATTAGATTAGAAAATTGCATAATTTATTTCAAGTCAAGGGAAATTTTTGAAAATTTGGGTGAATTTGAAAAATTAGATTAAATTATAAATAAATCATAACCTAAAAGCCAACTTCAACACATTAAGACATTTAAAGAAAATAAATTCAAGTCAAATTTGAATAATACAAATTGGTTAAATCAAAAAAATAATAATAATGAAATTTATTACAAATTAAAGAAATTCACAAAAAATTCAAAAACTTAAAGCAAATAAGGACAATTTAGGGAAAATTCAAAAAGTTATATTAAATTAAAAAAATTTAGGAAAATTCAAAATACTCAGAGCAACTTCAAAAAAATTCTACAAGTTTTAAAAGTTTATGGGAAATTTATAAAATTAGGGCAAGGGAAAATTTGAAGAATTGTGTTAAATTAAATTTTAAAAAATAAAGAAAATGTAACAAATTTAAAAAAATATAAAGAAATTAGTAAATTAAAGTAAAAATTTAATTTGTTTTGGCAAATTTAAGAAATCTATTTCAAAGAATAGGTCAAATACTTTCATAAATTAAATTAAATAATTAAAAATTCATCAATCTAGGGCAACTTCAATAATTTGCAAAAAAGTCCCCAAAAATATAGAAAATTTGGATAATTTAGAACATCATCGATCAATAAAAATGTTGAATTATCAAAAATTCAATAACTTAAGGAATATTAAATAAATTTAAGGAAAAATAATTAACACAATTTAGGAAACTTTTGAAAATTTTTAATAAATTAGCGAAAAAATCAATTACAAATTTTACAAATTGAGAGAGAATTTTAAAAATTAGATTAGATTACAAAAAACATAAAATGAAAGCAAACTTCAACATATTAGGATAAATTTGAAAATAATGAAATTCAAGAAAACTTATTACATTTTTTACAAGTTTAGGGAAAATTCTAAAGATTAAGTCAAATTTGAAAAATTAATTAAATGAACAAAAATTTAAAATTAATTAAAAATTTAGGGAATATTCTAAAAATTAGGCCAAGGGCAAATTTGAAAAATTGTGTTAAATTAAATTTTTAAAAATAGGGAAAATGTAACAAATTAAAAAAAATCAAGAAATTAGTAAATTTAAGTGCAACTTCAATTTTTTTGGAAGATTTTAAAAATCTATTTTAAAGAATAGATCAAATACTTTCATAAATTAAATTAAATAATTAAAAATTCATCAATCTAGGGCAACTTCAACAATTCAGAAAGAGTCCCCAAAATATAGAAAATTTGGATAAAATTAGAACAACTTCGATCAATAAAAAGGTTGAATTTAAAAAAAATTAAGAACTTAGGTAAAATTCATTAAATTTATGAAAAAAATTAAAAAATTAACATAATTTAGGAAATTTTTTGAAAAAATAAAATAAATTAGAGAAAAAATCAATTACAAGTTTTACAAATTGAGAGAAAATTTTGAAAATTATATTAAATTATAAAAACATAAAATGAAATCCAATTTAAACATATTAAGATAAATTTAAAAAAAAAACAAATTCATGAAAAATTATTACAATTTTTACAAGTTTAGGAAAAATCCTAAAAAGTAAGGCAAATTTGAAAAATTAAGTTTAATTATTAAAAAAAATCATAAAATGAAAGCCAACTTCAACAAATTAGAACAAATTTGAAAAAACAAAACAAATTCAGGACAAATTCAAATAAGATAAATTATAAAAAATATAAAATTAAAGCCAACTTCAACATATTAAGACAAATTTGAAAAAAGCAAAACAAATTCATGACAAATTATTACAAGTTTTTCAATTTTAAGGGAAATTCTAAAATAAAGGCAAATTTGAAAAATTAATTTAAATTATAAAATGAAGGCCAACTTCAACAAATCAAGACAAATTTGAAAAACAAAAACCCAACTTCAACATATTAGGATAAATTTGAAAAACAAATACCCAACTTCTTACATATTAGGGAAAATTGGAAAAACAAATACCCAACTTCTTACGTATTAGGACAAATTCAAAGAATACAAACCCAACTTCAACATATTAGGACATTTTTAAAAAAAAAAATTAGGACAAATTCATATAGAATAAATTGGTTAAATAAAAAAAGATTAAAAAAACAGAAATTTATGACAAATTAGGGAAATTAGAAATTAAAAAAAATAAAGAAAATAAGGATAATTTGGGAAAAAGTAAAAAACTTATATTAAATTAACAAATTTTGAGAAAATTCATAATATTTATAAAATTGTCAAAATTTCAAAAAATATGAAAAAATTGAACAATTTGATTAACTAGAGAAAATTCTAATAAATTTGATAAAACAAGGCAAATATTAATGATAAATTAAAAAAAATGAAACAAAAAGAAATTTTAGGCAATTTAAAGAAATTTCAAAAGATTCGATTAAATCAATGAAAATTCAAAAAGAAAAAGCAAATCTGAAATATCATGTTAAATTAGATAGATTTTTCTATCAAATAATAAGATAAAATTTACAAATTTAAGATGAAATAAAAAATATTAAGTTAACTTGGAAAAAATTCAAATAGTTAAGGTAAATTCGACAAACTTTAGTATTATGTTAAATTAGATACATTTTTATATGAAATAATAAGATAAAATTTGCAAATTTAAGGTGAAATCGAAAAAATTAAGTTAACTTAGTAAAAATTTAAAAAATTAAAGTAAATTTGATGAACTTCAAGGAAATTCCAAAACTCAAAGGAAATAAGGGCAATTTAAGATAATTTAAAAAAATTATAGATTAAATTGCAAAAAAGAAATAAATTTTATGAAAAAAATTACAACTTTAGTGAAAATTCAAAATTTTCGATTATGTTGGTTAGATTTTGAAACTTTTAAGTAAATTTGATGAAGTTAGAAAAATTCTCAAAATTTAGGGAAAAATAATAACTTTAATGTCACTTTTTTATAAGGGAAAAAAAACAAATTTAAGGAAAACCAAAAAATATGATATAATATAAAGTAACTTAGAATTTATTTTGTGAAAAATTAAGGGAAATCAAGAAAAATATGATAAATTTAAGATTAAATACGCAAAATTCAAACATTTGTGTAAAGCAAATAATTGAAAATTAATTACAAATTCTAAAACTTAGGGCAAGGGTAAATTTGAAAAACTATAAAATTTGAGTAAATTTGATGAAGTTAGAAAATTTCTCAAAATTTAAGGAGGAAAAAAAAATTATTTTATTTTTATTTAAAGAAAAAAATGACCACTTTTTAAGAAACCAAAAAAGTGGTATAATATAAAGAAACTTAAATTTTTTTTTTGGAAAAATTAAAGTAAATTAGAAAATTTTTGATAAATTTAGTTCTAATGAGCAAAAATTAAAACATTTATGCAAAGTGAAAAAATTGAAAATTAATTATAAATTTAGAAAAAAATCTAAAAATTAGGGTAAGGGCAAATTTGAAAAATTAGAAAATACAAATAATTACAAAATATGACAACTTTAAGGAAAAACCAAAAAAATTGTATGATATAAAGCAATTTGAAAATTTTTGTGCAAAATTAAGGCAAATTAAGAAAAACTTAGATAAATTTAAATTAAATGAGGAAAAATTTAAACATTTACATAAAGGAAAAAAATGAAAATTAGTTATAGATTAAATGAGCAAAAATTCAAACATTTATGTAAAGCAAAAAATTGAAAATAAATTACAAATTTAGGGAATATTCTAAGAATTAGGGAAAAAGAGAAATTGAAAAATTACATTAAATTAAATTTAAAAAAATAGAAAAAATGTAACAAATTTAGGAAAATATCAATAAATTAGTAAATTAAAGTGCAACTTTAAAATTTTTGGCAAATTTGAAAAATTTATTGCAAAGATCAGGGCAAATACTTCCATAAATTAAATAAAATAAATAAAAATTCATCAATATAGGGCAATTTCATCAATGTAGAAAAAAATCCAAAAAATATAAAAGTTTTGGACAATTTAGAACAACTTCGATCAATAAAAATATTAAATTACCAAAAATTCAAGAATTTAGGGAAAGTTCAAGTAATTAAATTAAAAAAATAGTGCAATTTAGAAAAAAAATTAAAAAATAAAATAAAATTAGCAAAAAAATCAATTACAAGATTTACAAATTTAGGAAAAAATCTACAAATTAAGGCAAATTTAAACAATTAGTTTAAATTATAAAAAAAACCTCAAATTAAAACCGACTTCAACATATTAGGAAAAAAATTTAAAAACAAAATCATGATAAATTTGGAAAAATAGGACAATTTATTACAAGTTTAGGAGAAATTTTAAAAGATAAAGCAAATTTTAAAAATTAGATTAAAAATTTGCATAATTTATTTCAAGTCAAGGGAAATATTTAAAAATTTGGGTGAATTTGAAAAATTAGATTAAATTATAAATAAATCATAACCTAAAAGCCAACTTCAACACATTAAGACATTTAAAGAAAATAAATTCAAGTCAAATTTGAATAATACAAATTGGTTAAATCAAAAAAATAATAATAATGAAATTTATTACAAATTAAAGAAATTCACAAAAACTTCAAAAACTTAAAGCAAATAAGGACAATTTAGGGAAAATTCAAAAAGTTATATTAAATTAAAAAAATTTAGGAAAATTCAGAATACTCAGAGCAACTTCAAAAAATTTCTACAAGTTTTAAAAGTTTATGGGAAATTTATAAAATTAGGGCAAATTTTTAAAAAATTACAAAGATTTAGGAAATTTTGAAAAATTAAAATAAATTAGAGAAAAAATTAATTACAACTTTTTTAAATTTAGGAAAAATTATAAAAATTAGGGTAATTTTTTTTAATGAGATTAAATTATTAAAAAACATAAAACTAAAGCTGGCTATGACATATTAGGACAAGTTCAAAAAAAAGAATAAATTCAATATGAATTCAAAAAAAGTAGTTCAAATTGTGTCAAATTTTATAATTTTAGGGGAAATTCTAGAAATTAGGGCAAACTTGAAAAAATAGGTTAAATTATTTAAAAAATCATAAAATGAAAGCCAAATTCAACATATTAGGATAAATTCAAATAGGAAAAATTCATTGAATCAAGAAAAATATTTAAAAAATAATGAAATTAATGACAAATTAAGTAAATTCATGAGAAATTTGAAAAAATAAAGTAATAAAGACAATTTAGGAAAAAATTAAAAAATTACATTAAATTGAAAAAATTTAGGAAAATTCAAAATATTCATTAAATTATCAAAATTTTAAAATATATGAAAAAACTGAATAATTTGGTTGACTAGTGAAAATTCAAAATATTCATAACAAATTCAGCAAATTTCTAATAAAAATTTCTAACCATTTTTTAAAAATAGGGCAAATTATGATGACAAATTAGTAAAAAATTAAAACAAAAAAGAATTTTTGGTTAACTTAAATAAATTTTAGGTAATTTAAAAAAACTTTAAAATATTAGGCTAAATTTAAGGTGAAATCAATAAATTACGTTTATTTAGCAAAATTTCAAAATAGTAAGGTAAATTCGATGAAGTTTAGGGAAATTCCAAAACTAAGGAAATAAGGGCAATTTTAAAAAGATATAGCTTAAATTCAAATAAAAAATAAATTTTATGAAAAAATGACAAATTTAGTGAAAACTCAAAAAATTTCATTAGGTTGGTGAAATTTTGATACTTTGAAGTAAATTTGACGAAGTAGAAAAATTCTCAAAATTTAAGAAAAAATAAAAACTTTAATGTCACTTTTTCTTTAAGGGAAAATAACTAAATGAGAAAAAATTCAAAATGAATTACAAATTGAAGGAATATTCTAAAAATTAGGACAAGGGCAAATTTTTTAAATTATGTTAAATTAAATTTTAAAAATATGGGAAAATGTAACAAATTTAGAAAAATATCAAGAAATTAATAAATTAAAGTATGAATTAAATTTTTTTTTGTCAAATTTGAAAAATTTATTTCAAATAATAGGTCAAATACTTTCATAAATTAAATTAAATAATTAAAAATTCATCAATCTCGAGCAACTTCAACAATTTAGAAAAAACTACCAAAAAATATATATAGAAAATTTGGACAATTTAGAAGAACTTCAATCAATAAAAAGGGTAAATCATCAAAAATTCAACTTAGGTAAAATTATACAAATTTAAGAAAAAATAAAAAAATTAACATAAGCTAATAAATTTTTTTAAAAATAAATTAAATTATTGAAAAAATCAATTGCAAGTTTTACAAATTGAGGAGAAATTTTAAAAATTAGAGAAAATTTTAAAAATTATATTAAATTATAAAAATATTAAAATGAAATCCAAATTCAACATATTAGGATAAACTAAAAAAATTAGGACAAATTATTACAAGTTTTACAAGTTTAGGGGAAATTTTAAAAATTAAGGCAAATTTGAAAATTTAAGTTAAATTATTAAAAAAATCATAAAATGATGGCCAACATCAACAAATTTGGACAAATTTGGAAGAAAAAAACCCAACTTCAACATATTAGGACAAATTTGAAAAAAAACATCTTCAACATATTAGGACAAATTGGGGAAAAAAACAAATTCATTAAAAATTCAAATAAGACAAATTGAAATTTTAAAAATTAGATTAAATTAAAAAAATATAAAATTAAAGCCAACTTTAACATATTAGGATAAATTTTAAAAAAATCAAATTTAGGACAAATTATTGCAAGTTTTAGAAGTTTAGGGGAAATTCTAACAATTAAGGCAAATTTCAAAAATTAAGTCAAATTATAAAAAAATCATAAAATGAAAGCCAACTTCAACACATTAAGACAAATTTTAAAAACAAAAACCCAACTTCAATATATTAGGAAAAATTTGAAAAAAAAAAAAAAAAAAAAACCCCAAGCTTCTAACATATTAGGAAAAACTTGATAAACAAAAACCCAATTTTTACATATTAGATAAATTTTAAAAAAATCAAGACAAATTCAAATAGGACACATTGGTTAAATCAAAAAAGATTCAATGAGTGAGAATGTGGATATGAATGAAATAGTGAATGAGTTTGTAGATGACATGATAAAAAAGTTTGTGAACACTGACATTGGTCTATGTGTTATGAACAAGGGAGTGACTGAGTCTGAGCATGGGATTCCCTATTTTGGGGATGATCACATTAGGTTCCATGATACATATGGGATTTCCCTTCTCTTCTTACTTATTTTAGGGCTTAGGACTCATGAGGGTCGTCTGAAGTCCTCTACTATTGTGACTAGTTTAGGTGCTCAGTCTCGCTCAGCCCAACATGGTTCTTATCCTATCCCTTGTGCTTGGGAGTCTCCTATTGTGGTGTATAGCTCGAAGGTCATAGAAAATGAGGAATACTATCATAATAGAGGAGTGATTTATGTATTCATTGGGTTTTGGCCCTCTTTTCCCAATCTCCACAATTGGGTCATGGAGTCATGGAAGCCACTTGTTGAAGCTAAGATATAGTTATTTCCCTATGCAAAATGATTATTTATTGTGACTTTTTCATCATTAGAGTAGTGAGACTTAGTGCTAAATGATAAGGTTGGGTTGTGGGGTGATAATTCCCTTTCCATCAAGCCCTAAACTCTTTCTTTTAAACCCCTCACTGAGCTACTTAGCATTAGACCTATTTGGGCTTGTCTCCCTAATATCCCTCTCTAGTTTTGGGAGGATTATTGCTATGAGGGAATCAACAATTATATCAACCCCTTCCTTAAGGTTGATTCTACTACCCTTTTCATGAGACATTCCATGGTAGCTCACATCCTAGTGGATATTGATATATCCAAACCTCTTTATGGAGATGTGATTTTTTTGGTAGGGGAAATACCTTTAAAATAACTATTACATTATGAGGGTATCCCTTTTAAATGTAGAAGATGTTTTGATACCAATCATTTGACCTCTAATTGTCCTTTCTCACACCGCAAGAGAGATATAACTTTGTGGAAAGATGCTCTCTTGAAACACTTGACTATTAGTGCTTACGAGGAGGACTATTCATCTCAGGAGGACGAGTCCTCTGAAGAGGTTGGGCTCCTTTTTGGGGTTTCTCCTAAGGGGGTGGTGATGAATGTTGATATGAATCCCTCACATTATTTGGAATCTTTTGATCATTTATTTTCTCACTTGTAGGCTCCTCCAACTCTGAGTAGGATTACTACTTCTTTTGTTCTATCTTCTTATTCAATTTTACCTCGATCAGGCTCAGTGTCCCTGCTTATAGATTCTTTGGATTTAACATATACTAAGGTTGACTAGGAGTGCTCATTATTAATGGCTTTAGGGGAGGTTCCCTCTCTCCTCATTCTACTAATTTTGATTTTGAACCCTCCTAGATAGTGGTTCAATGAAGTAAGAAAGGTCTTCCTTGTTTTGTGGCTACTTTTCACCCCAGAGTCAAGGGAGTTAGATTTTTTTATTAGGATATGGTGTGGTGTAATTCCTTAATTATTGGTTTTTCTAGCTGGGTTGCTAGGCCTATGTTATCATTTTGTTCTATGTTGATAATGTTCTATTTTTGGCATGTTTGTGGCCTTTTACCCTAGAGATTGATTTACATAAGGTTTAGGACACTTTTTTCCTACTAATCTAATAAAAAACAAAGATTCAAAAAGTAATAATGAAATTTATGAAAAATTAAGGAAATCCATAGGAAATTTGAAAAAATAAAGCAAATAAAGAAATTTTAGAAAAAATTCAAACACTTATATTAAATTAACAAATTTTAGGAAAATTCAAAATTTTCATTAAATTGTCAAAATTTTAAAAAATATGAAAAAATTAAATTAATTTGGTTAACTAGTGACAATTCAAATATTTAGAGCAACTTCCACAAATTTTTGACAAAATGATTCTAAAAAAATTGATAAAGTTGAAAAAAAGGCAAATTATGACGATAAATTAGTAAAAATTGAAACAAAAATAAATTTTCGTGAACTTAGCAAAATTTTGAGCAATTTATAAAAAATTCAAAATATTTGGTTAAATTACCAAAACTTCAAAAAGATAAAGTAAGTATAAAATATTATATTAAATTAGATAGATTTTTCTATGGATTAATAAGATAAAATTTGCAAATTTAAGATAAAATTATCAAATTAAGTTAACTTGGAAAAAATTCAAAAATTTAAATCAAATTTGACAAACTTTAGTGTAATTTTAAATTAGATAGATTTTTTTATGAAATAATAAGATAAAATTTGCAAATTCAAGGTGAAATCAACAAATAAGTTAAATTAGTAAAAATTCAATAAATTGAAGCAAATTTGATGAACTTCAAACAAATTCCAAAACTCAAAGGAAATAAGGGAAATTTAGGATAATTTCAAAAGATTATAAGTTAAAATTTTATGAAAAAAATGACAAATTTAATGAAAATTAAATTTTTTTGATTAAGTTGGTAAAATTTAAAACTTTTCAATAAATTTGATGAGTTAGAACTATTCTAAAAAACTAGCAAAAAATAAAAACTTTAATGTCACTTTTTTTATAATGGAAAATATAAAAAATTTGGAGAAAATTAAAAAAAGTGATAATATAAAGCAACTTAAAATAAATTAAACTATAAAAATTAGGATAAATTTTAAAAATTAGATTAAATTATTAAAAAACATAAAACTAAATTCAACTTCAACATATTATTACAAGTTTAAAAAAAACATAATTTTAAAAAAAAAAAGTCAAATTATTACAATTTTAGGGGAAATTCTAAAAATTATGGAAAATTTGAAAAAATAGGTTAAATTGTAAAATAATCTTAAAATGAAATCCAACTTCAACATATTAGGACAAATTTTAAACAAACACAAATTTGAGTCAAATTCCAATAGAACAAATTGCTTAAATCAAGACAAATTAAGAAACAATGTATTGAAATTGATGCCAAATTAAGGAAATTCATGAGAAATTTGAAAAAATTAAGGAAATAAGGAAAATTTTAGAAAACTTCAAAAAATTACATTAAATTAGTAAATTTTAGGAAAATTTAAAATATTCATTAAATTATCAAAATTTCAAAAAATATGAAAAAATTGAATAATTTAGTTAACTAGTGAACTTCAACAAATTTCTAATAAAAAACTTCTAACAAATTTCAAAAAATGGGGAAAATTAGGATGACAAATTAGTAAAAAATTGAAACAAAAAGAATTTTTGGGCAACTTGGGTAAATTTTGGACAATTTTTTAAAAAATGAAAAGGTTAGGTTAGATTTAAGGTGAAATCTAAAAATTCAAAAAACTATGGCAATTTCAATGAAGTTTAGGGAAATTAAAAAACTAAGGAAATAAGGGAAATTTCAAAAAATTATATATTAAATTCAAATAAAAAAGAATTTTATTAAAAAAATGACAAATGTAATGAAAATTTTAAAAAAAATCGATTATGTTGGTGAAATTTTGAAACTTTTAAGGGAAAATAATTAAATGAGCAAAAAATCAAAATGAATTACAAATTTAGGGAATAGTCTAAAAATTAGGGAAAGTGCAAATTTGAAAAATTGTGTTAAATTAAAATTTAAAAAGTAGGGGAAATTTAACAAATTTAGGAAAATATCAAGAAATTAGTAAATTAAAGTACAAATTCAATTTTTTTTTAGCAAATCTAAAAAATCTATTTCAAATAACAGGTCAAATACTTTCATAAATTAAATTATATAATTAAAAATTCATCAATCTAGGGCAACCTCAACAATTTATTTAAAAAAACCCCAAAAATATAGAAAAATTAGATAATTTAGAACAATTGCGATCCATAAAAAAACTAATTCAAAAAAATTCAAAAACATGGGGAAAATTCAATAAATTTAAGAACAAAATTAACATAATTTAGGATTTTTTTTAAAAGTTAAAATAAATCAGTGAAAAAATGAATTACAAGTTTTTCAAATTTAGGAGAAATTCTAAAAATTAGAACAAATTTTAAAATTAGATTAAATTATAAAAAAAAACTTAAAATGAAAGCCAACTTCAACATATTATGATAAATTTGAAAAAAAACAAATTCAGGAAATTTTTTTATAATTTAAACAAGTTTATGGGAAATTCTAAAAATTAAGGCAAATTGGAAAAATTAAGATAAATTATAAATAAATCATAATATGAAATCCAAATTCAACAAATTTGAAAAAAAAAACCCCAACTTCAAAATATTAGGAATTTTTTATAAAAAAAACTTCAACATATCAAGACAAATTTTTAATAAAAAAATGGGACAAATTTAAATAAGACAAATTGAAATTTAAAAAAATAGATTAAATTATAAAAAATGTAAAATTAAAGCCAACCTTTTTATATGAGCACAAATTTAAAAAAAAACAAACAAACAAACAAATTCATGACAAATTATTACAAGTTTTCAAAGTTTAAGAGAAACTCTAAACATTAATGCAAATTTGAAAAATTAAGTTAAAAAATCATAAAATAAAATCCAATAAAAAAAAACCCCAAATTCAACATATTAGAACAAATTTGAAAAATAAACTCAACTTCTAACATATTAGAACAAATTTGAAAACCAAAAACCCAACTTCAATATATTAGGACAAATTTAAAAAAAAAACAAATTCCGGACAAATTCAAATAGGATAAATTGGTTAAATCAACAAAGATTTTAAAAAAAATATAATGAAATTTTTGATAATTTAAGGAACTTCATGAGATAAAAAATAAAGCAAATAAGGACAATTAAATTTTTTTAGGAAAATGCAAAATATTCATTAAATTATCAAAATTTCAAAAATTAAATTGAAATTTTAATAATTAAAATAAATTATAAAAAACATAAAATTAAATCCAACTTCAACATATTAGGACAAATTTGGAAAAAAAACAAATTCAGGATATATTATTACAAGTTTTACAAGTTTATGGAAAATTCTAAAAATTAAGGCAAATATGAAAAATAAAAATCCAACTTCAACATATTAGGACAAATTTGATAAACAAATACTCAATTTCTAACATAATATAAAAAATTGAAAAGCAAAAACCCAACTTCAATAAATTAGGACAAATTTAAAAAAAAATCAAGACAAATTCAAATAGGACAAATTATTTAAATCAATGAAGATAAAAATAATAATGAAATTTATGACAAATTAAATAAATTCATGAGAAATTTAAAAAAATAAAGCAAATAAGGACATTTTTTTTAAAAAAAAAAAAAAACTATATTAAATTAACAAATTTTAGAAGAATTCATTATGTTATCAAAATTACAAAAAATATGAAAAAATTGAAGAATTTTATTAACTAGTGAAAATTCCAAATATTCACATTAGCTTCAATTTTTTTTTGATAAAACAATTCTAATAAATTTGAAGAAAAAAGGCAAATTATGATCATAAATTAGCAAAAAGCTGAAACAAAAAGAAATTTTGGGAAACTTAAAGAAATTTCCAAAGATTCAGTTAAATTAGTGAAAATTTGAAAAATCTTTAGGCCACAATTCTTAGGGCTAAATATTCCAATAACTTGGATCCTAACCAAATTGTTAGACTTTCTCTTCCCAATCAGGGATCTATTATCCTTTCAATGTTTAAAGTTAGGGAATATCGTATAAAAATGATGTTATTTTGGATCACTAATAGTGGTGAAAAAGCCCATTTCTAGACTAACTCCTGGGACGGTCATACCCCCATCATTAATGAGTATCCTCAACTTTCGAGCTTTATGGAACAACTCCATAGACAACACTAGATTACAATTTCTAGTTATTCAAGAGATCCCAATAGGGAATGGGAAACCACTAGACAATAAAAACCTTTGGATGAATGGCCGATTAGATTTCCTGAGCAAATTAAAAATCATATCACTTCTATTCTTCAAGACAAAAGCCTTTCTTGCTCTAATAAAGAATGTGTCCTTGCCTAGGGTATTTCTAGTCATGGCAAGTATACTGTTGCTAAGGGATATTCCTCTCTTTCCCCTTCATGTCCTCATTCTCTTTAGAATGTTTTCAACTAGCTATGGAGTCATAATCTTTGGTTGAAATTTAGGTTCTTCATTTGGCTTCTTCTTCAGGGTAGAGTTTTAACTGGTTATCAACTTATGAAAAGAGGCCTCAATGGACCATTCAGATGTGAGTTGATTTGGAACCATGAGGAGTCACTATATCATCTTTTTATTTCTCACCCCTTCATGTCCAAGCTTTGACAACTTCTTTTCACTCTTCTATAAATTATGTGGTTTGCTTTTACCTCCTTAACACAACCCCTTTAGAATCAAACTCACATTTTTCAATTAGATTACTCCCGTAAGCATATTTTGTGGGTCAGAGCCTCACTCCTCCTTTAGAATACCTAGAAAGAGAGAAATACTCAAATTTTTAAGATTTGTATTAATAACATGGGTAGGTTTTGGCTTCACACTCTTGGTAATTTGAGGGAATCAGTCCTACATATGATCATTCATTCCAGCATTCCATCCTAAAGATGGGTGAATGTTTTAAGTAAGCTTTATTTTCATGTTTTTCCTACCCCTCTTGTTCATGTGGCTTCAACACATCTTCAACATCCTAAACCCCTTTCGGGTTTTACTTTTATCCACTCTGATGGAACTTCTAAGGGTAATCTTGGTCTAGCCAATATGGGAGGATATAGGCATGCCATTGACAACAACATTGCATTCTTTTTCTTTGTCAAGTTAGGTACTACATCCAATAATGTCATTAATGGGAAAGCCATTATGAATATTTGGATCTACATGTTAGAGCACCCTGATACTAATTCTTCCAAGGATTGAAAAATTCAAAGAATTTTTGATAAAATTTAATGCATCTAAAGCAATATTGATAATGTCATTTTCACCCATATTCCAAGGTAGTTCAACAAATGGGTGGATGCCTTAGCTAATTGGGCTTTAGACAATGCGATATTCAGGGTTACGTTTCCCCTCCTTTATGGAGGCCAAGTAGCATCGGACAAAAGTTTAATATCATGCTCAAAATGGACTACAACAAGGAGGCAGTTAACAACAATATCTAATTTTTTTCTTGTATTGGTTTTTTTGCTTCCATCTCAAGTCTAAATGGAAGTATCTATGTTTATCTTTTAGACCTTGGTTATGCATGAGCCTCTATTTTTCAGTCTTATTGATTTTGGTCGCTACATACACAACTACCAATTGATTCCTTTTTAGTCAAGTCTACTCTTTGAGCATGCCGAAAGGGACGAGCCAGGTGTGAGCCCTAAGCAAATTTGATGGAAGATTTACCCCTGAATCCTTGGGTCTTATCTAAATGTGGCATCTCTTTGAAATGTTTTCCAAAAAAAATCATATTAGGACAAGTTTGAAAATAAAACTAGATCAAATTATTAAAAGTTTTACAAGTTTAGGGAAAATTCTAAAAATTAGGGAAAACTCAAAAAAATAAGGTAAATAATAATAAAATTATAAAATGAAAGCCAACTTCAACATATTAGGATAAATTTTAAAAAAAATTGAGACAAATTCGAATAGGAGGAATTGCAAAAAATAATGAAATTTATGACAAATTAAGGAAATTCATGAGAAATTTGAAAAAATAAAGCAAATAAGGATAATTTAGAAAAAATTTATAAAATTACATTTGGAAAATTCAAAATATTCATTACATTATCAAAATTTCAAAAAATATGAAAAATTTGAATAATTTGGTTAACTAGTGAAAATTCAAAATATTTAGAGCAACTTCAACAAATTTCTAACAAAAAAACTGTGACAAATTTGAAAAAATAGGGTAAATTATGATGAAAACTTAGTAAAAAATTGAAACAAAAAGTATTTTTTGGCAACTTAGAGAAATTTTGGGTAATTAAAAAAAATCAAAAGATTAGGTTAAATTTAAGGTGAAATCAATAAATTAAGATAATTGAGCAAAAATTCAAAAAATCGAGGCAAATTTTATGAAGTTCATGGAAATTCCAAAACTAAGGAAATAAGGGAAATTTAGGGTAATTTCAAAAAATTATGAGTTAAATTAAATTTTAAAAAATATGATAAAAATGACAAATTTCATGAAAATTCAAAAATTTCAATTAAGTTGGTGAAATTTTGAGTAAATTTGATGAAGTTATAAAAATTCTCAAAATTCAAGAAAAAATAAAAAATTTAATGTCACTTTTTATTTAAGGAAAAATAATTAAATAAGCAAAAATTAAAAATTAATTACAAATTTAGGGAATATTCTAAAAATTAAGGCAAGGCCAAATTAGGAAAATTTGAAAAAATTAAAATAAATTAAAGAAAAAATCAATTACAAGTTTTACAAATTGAGAGAAAAATTTTAAAATTAGATTAAATTACAAAAAAACATAAAATGAAAGCCAACTTACACATATTAGGATAAATTTTTAAAAAAACAAGTCCAGGAAAAATTATTACAATTTTAACAAGTTTAGGGAAAATTCTAAAGATCAAGGCAAATTTAAAAAATTAATTAAAGGAGAAAAAATTCAAAATTAATTACAAATTTAGGGAATATTATAAAAATTAGGGCAAAGGCAAATTTGAAAAATTGCATTAAATTAAATTTTAAAAAATAGGGAAAATGCAACAAATTAAAAAAATATCAAGAAATTAGTAAATTAAAATGAAACTTCAATTTTTTTTGACAAATTTGAAAAATATATTTCAAAGAATAGGTCAAATACTTTCATAAATTATGTTAAATAATTAAAAATTCATCAATTTAGGGCAACTTCAACAATTTAGAAAAAAGCACCAAAAATATAGAAGAAAATTTGGATAATTTAGAACAATTTTGATCAATAAAAAGGTTGAATTATCAAAAATTTAAGAACTTAGGGAAAATTAAATAAATTTAAGAAAAAATAAAAAATTAACACAATTTAGGAAAATTTTGAAAAATTAAAATAAATTTGTGAAAAAATCAATTACAAGTTTTACAAATTGAGAGATTTTTTTTGAAAATTAGATTAAATTACAAACTAACATAACATAAAATGAAAGCCAACTTCAACATATTAATATAAATTTAAACAAAAACCAAATTCAGGAAAAATTATTACAATTTTTACAAGTTCAAGGAAAATTTTAAAAATTAAGGCAAATTTGAAAAAACAAAATAAATTTGGGACAAATTCAAATAAGACAAATTGAAATTTTAAAAAATAGACTAAATTATAAAAAAACATAAAGTTAAAGACAACTTGAACATATTAGGACAAATTTGAAAAAAAAAAAAACAAATTCATGGCAAATTATTATAAGTTTTACAAGTTTAAGGGAAATTCTAAAAGTTAAGGCAAATTTGAAAAATTAAGTTAAATTATAAAAAAAATTATAAAATGAAGGCCAACTTAAACAAATTAAGATAAATTGGGGGAAAAAAAAAAGAAACCCAATTAAAAAACAAATAATCAACTTATTACATATTTAGGGTAACTTGGAAAAAATGAAACCCAATTGAAAAACAAATACCCAACTTCTTACATATTAGGACAAATTAGAAAAACAAAAACCCAACTTTAACATATTGGGACAAATTTGAAAACAAAAAAAATCAAGACAAATTCAAATAGGATAAATTGGTTAAATCAATAAATATTTTGAAAAAAATTATGACAAATTAAGTAAATTCACAATTCAAAAAATAAATCAAATAAGAGCAATTTAGGAAAAATTCAAAAATTTATATTATATTAACAAATTTTAGGAAAATTCAAAATATTCATAAAATTATCAAAATTGTAAAAATATGAAAAATTCCATAATTTGGTTAACTAAAGAAAATTCAAAATATTTAGAGCAACAAAATAATTCTAATAAATTTGAAAAAACAAGGCAAATTCTGATGATAAATTAGCAAAAAAATGAAACAAAAAGAAATTTTAAGTAATTTAAAGAAATTTCAAAGATTTTTTTAAATTAATGAAAACTCAAAAAGATAAAGAAAACCAAAAATATTATGTTAAATTAGATAGATTTTCCTTGAAATAATAAGATAAAATTTATAAATTTAAGATTAAATTAAAAAAAATTAAGTTAACTTGGCAAAAATTCAAGTTTAGGTAAATTCAACAAAATTTAGTATTATGTTAAATTAGATAAATTTTTCTATGAAATAATAAGATAAAATTTACAAATTTAAGGTAAAATCAAAAAATTAAGTTAACTTGGTAAAAATATTCCAAAATTCAAAGGAAATAATGACTATTTAAAACAATTTGAAAATATTATAAGTTAAATTGCAAAAAATAAATGAATTTTATGAAAAAAATGACAAATTTTGAAACTTTGAGTAAATTTGATGAAATTAGAAAAATTCTCAAAATTTAGGGAGAAAAAAAATTAATTTCATCTTTTTTAAAAGAAAAAGTATGACAACATTAATAAAAACCAAAAAATTGGTATAACATAAAGCAACTTAAATATTTTTTGGGAAAAATTAAAGCAAATTAGGAAACCACGCAAAGCAAAAAAATTGAAAATTAATTATAGATTTAGAAAAAGTCTAAAAATTAAGGTAAGGGCAAATTTGAAAAATTAGAAAATACGAATAATTAGAAAATCTGACAAATCTAAGGGAAAACCAAAAAATTGGTATAATATAAGCCAATTTGAAATATTTTGTGCAAAATTAAGGCAGATTAGGAAAAACTTTGATAAATTTAGATTAACTGAGCAAAAATTCAAACATTTACATAAAACAAAAAAAGGAAAATTAGTTATAGATTAAATGAGCAAAAATTTAAACATTTATGCAAAGCAAAAAATTGAAAATAAATTTCAAATTTACGAAATATTCTAAGAATTAGGGCATTGAAAGAATTGAAAATTTACATTAAATTAAATTTTTAAAAATAGTGAAAATGTAACAAATCGAAATTAGTAAATTAGAGTGCAACTTCAAAAGTTTTGACAAATTTGTAAAATCTATTGCAAAGATTAGGTCAAATGCTTCCATAAATTAAATCAAATAATTAAAAATTTGTTAATATATGGCAATTTTAACAATTTAAAAAAAAAACCAAAAATATAAGAAAATTGGACAATTTATAACAACTTGGATCAATAAAAAGATTAAATTACCAAAAAATCAAGAACTTAGGGAAAATTCAAGTAATTAAGGAAAAAATAAAAACTTGGTCCAATTTAGAAAAAAATTAAAACACTAAAATAAATTAGCAAAAAAATAAATTACAAGTGCTACAAATTTAGGAAAATTTAAAAAATTATAAAACAATGTAAAATTAACACCAACTTCAACATATTAGGACAAATTTGAAAAAAAAAATATCACGACAAATGTGGAAAATAAGGACAATTTATTACAAGTTTAGGAGAATTTTTAAAAATTAAGGTAAATTTTAAAAATTAGATTAAAAATAGCATAATTTATTACGAGTTCAGGGAAATTTTTGAAAATTTTGACAAATTTGAAAAATTAGATTAAATTATTAAAAAATCATAATCTAAAAGCCAACTTGAATATATTAAGACATTTAAAGAAGACAAATTTGGGACAAATTCAAATAATACAAATTGGTTAAATCAAAAAAATAACAATAATGAAATTTATTACAAATTAAATAAATGCATAAAAAATTCAGAAATTTAAAGCAAAAAGGACAATTTAGGGAAAATTCAAAAAATTATATTAAATTAACAAATCTTAGGAAAGTATTTAGAGAAACTTCAACAAATTTCTACAAGTTTTACAAGTTTATGGGAAATTTTAAAAATTAGGGAGAATTAAAAAAATTACAAAGATTTAAGAAAATTTGAAAAATTTAAACAAATAAGAGAAAAAATCAATTACAACTTTTATAAATTTAAGAAAAATTTGAAAAATGAGGTCAAATTTTAAAAATGAGATTAAATAATTAAAAACCATAAAACTAAAGCCATCTATACATATTAGGACAAGTTTGAAAAAAAAATCGATAGGAGTTTGAAAAAATAGGTGAAATTATTTCAAGTTTTACAAGTTTAGGGGTAATTCTAAGAACTAGGACAAACTTGATAAAATAGGTTAAATTATTAAAAAATCCATAAAATGAAAGCCAACTTCAACATATTAGGACAAATTTGAATAGGATAAATTGATTAAATCAACAAAAATTTAAAAAATAAAATAAAATAAATAATAAATTAAGGAAATTCATGAGAAATTTGAAAAAATAAAACAATAAAGACAATCTAGGAAAAATTCAAAAAATTAGATTAAATTAACAAAATTTAGGAACCTTTAAAATATTTATTAAATTATCAAAATTTCAAAATATATGAAAAAATTGAATAATTTGGTTAACTAGTGAAAATACAAAATATTCATAGCAAATTCAACAAATACAAAAAAATTCTAAGAATTTTGAACAAATAGGGCAAAATATGATGACAAATTAGTAAAAAGTTGAAACAAAAAGAATTTTTATGTGAGTTAGATAAGTTTCGAGGAATTTAAAATAAAATCAAAATATTAGGCTAAATTTGAAAAAATAAAGCAATAAAGACAATTTCAGAAAAAATAAAAAAATTACATTAAATTAACAAATTTTAGGAAAATTCAAAATATTCATTAAATTATCAAAATTTCAAAATATATGAAAAAAATGAATAATTTAGTTAACTAGTGAAAATTCAAAATATTCAAAAAACAATTTCAATAAATTTCTAACAAAACAATTCTAACCATTTTGAAAAAATAGGGCAAATTATGATGACAAATTAGTAAAAAATTGAAACAAAAAGAATTTTTGGGTAACTTAAAGAACTTTTAGGAAATTTAAAAAAAAAAATCAAAATATTAGGCTAAATTTAAGGTGAAATCAACAACTTACGTTAACATAGCAAAATTTCAAAAAAATAAGGCAAATTCAATGAAGTTTAGGGAAATTCCAAAACTAAGGAAATAAGGGCAATTTAGGGCAATTTCAAAAATATAAAACTTAAATTGAAATTAAAAATAAATTTTATGAAAAAAATGACAAATTTAGTGAAAATTCTTAATTTTTGATTAAGTTGATGAAATTTTGAAAATTTTAAGTGAATTTGATGACGAAGAAAAATACTCAAAATTTAAGATAAAACAAAATCTTTAATGTCACTTTTTGTTTAAGGGAAAATAATTAAATGAGAAAGAAATAAAATGAATTACAAATTGAAGGAATATTCTAAAAATCAGGGCAAGGAAAAATTGCAAAAATTGTGTTAAATTAAATTTTAAAAAGAAGGGAAAATGTAACAAATTTAGGACAATATCAAGAAATTAATAAATTAAAGAGCAACATAAAATTTTCTAGTAAATTAAAAAAATTGATTTCAAACAATAGGTCAAATAAATTCATAAATTAAATTAAATAATTAAAAATTCATCAATCTAGGGCAACTTCAACAATTTAGAAAAAACTACCAAAAAATATATAGAAATCTTGAACAATTTAGAAAAACTTTGATCAATAAAAAGGTTAAATTATCAAAAATTCAACTTAGGGAAAATTCAACAAATTTAATTAAAAAATAAAAAATTTAACACAAATTAGTAAAAATTTGAAAAATTAAAATAAATTAATGAAAAAATCAATTACAAGTTTTACAAATTTAGAAAAAATTCTAAAAGTTAGAGAATTCTAAAAATTAGATTAAATTATAAAAATCTTAAAATGAAAGCCAACTTCAACATATTAGTATAAATTTAAAAAAAAATTAGGAAAACTTATTACAAGTTTTACAAGTTTAGGGAAATTTTTAAAAACTAAGGAAAATTTGAAAAATTAAGTTAAATTATAAAAAAATCATAAAATGAAGGTCAACATCAAAAAAATTGGGCAAAAAAACTCAAATTCAATTCTAAAAATTAAGGCAAATTTGTAAAATTAAGTCAAATTATAAAAAAAATTCCAAAAATGAAAGCCAACTTCAACAAATGAGGACAAATTTGAAAAACAAAAACCCAAATTCAGTTTATTAAGACAAATTTGAAAAAAAACAAAAAAAAACAAAAAAAAAACCCAACTTCTAACATATTAGGAAAAACTTGAAAAACAAAAACCCAACTTTGATATATTAGAAATATTAAAAAAAATCAGGGTGAATTTAAATAGGACAAATTAGTTAAATCAACAAAGATTCAACGAGTGGGAATGTGGTTGCGAATACAATGGTGAACAACTTAAGTTAACTTGGCAAAAATTAAAAAAGTTAAATCAAATTTGACAAACTTTAGTGTTATGTTAAACTAGATAGATTTTGCTATGAAATAATAAGATAAATTTGCAAATTTAAGTTGAAATCAACAAATAAGTTAAATTAGTAAAAATTCAAAAAATTGAAGCAAATTCGATGAACTTCAAAGAAAGTCCAAAACTCAAAGGAAATAAGGGTAATTTAGGACAATTTCAAAAGATTATAAGTTAAAATTTAATGGAAAAATGACAAATTTAATGAAAATTCAAAATTTTTGATTAAGTTGGCAAAAATTAACAAAAAATAAAAACTTGAATGTCACTTTTTTTAAAGAAAAAATATGACAACTTTAATAAAAACCAAAAATTGTGATATAATATAAAGCACCTTAGAATTTGTTTATTGAAAAATTAAGGCAAATTAGGAAAACTTCAATAAATTTTGATTTGGTGAGAAAAATTTCAAACATTTATGAAAGCAAATAATTGAAAATTAATTACAAATTCTAAGAATTAGGGTAAGGACAAATTTGAAAAACTAAAAAGTATAAAAAATCTGAAAATTTGAATAAATTTGATGTAGTTAGAAAAATTGTCAAAATTTAGGGAGAAAGAAATATATATATATATATATATATTTTAAAATAGAAAATATGACAACTTTAAGAAAAATAAAAAATTGTATAATATAAAGCAACTTCAATTTTTTTGGGAAAAAATAAGGAAAATTAGGAAAACTTTGATACATTTTCATAAAATGAGCAAAAATTCAAACATTTACGCAAAGCAAAAAAATTGAAAACTAATTACAAATTTTAGAAAATAAAAATAAAAATTAGGGCAAAGAAAAATTTGAAAAATTATAAAATATGAATAATTAAAAAATATGAGAAATTTAAGGGAAAACCAAAAAAATTCTATAATATAAAGCAAATTTGAAATTTTTGTGAAAAATTAAGGTAAACTAGGAAAAACTTAGATAAATTAGATTAAATGAGAAAAAATTCAAACATTCACACAAAACAAAAAATTGAAAATTAATTATAGATTAAATGAGGAAAATATCAAACATTTATGCAAAGCAAAAAATTGAAAATTAATTGCAAATTTAGGGAATATTTTAAGAATTAGGGCAATGACCAAATTGAAAGATCATGTTAAATTAAATTTTAAAAAATAGGGAAAATGTAAAAAATTCAGGAAAACATCAAGAAATTAGTAAATTAAAGTGCAACTTCAAAAATGTTAGCAAATTTGAAAAATGTAATGCAAAGAATAGGTCAAATACTTTCATAATTTAAATTAAATAATATAAAATTCATCAATATAGATCGATTTCAATAATTTAGAAAAAATATATAGAAAATTTGGACAATTTAGAACAACTTTGATCAATAAAAAGATTAAATTATCAAAAATTCAAGAACCTAGGGAAAATTTAACAAATCATAGAAAATATAAAAAATTGGTGCAATTTAGAATTTTTTTAAAAACTAAAATAAATTCGTGAAAAAATTAATTACAAGTTCTACAAATTTAAAAAATTAGAATAAATTATAAAAAAATGCAAAATTAAAGCAAACTTCAATATATTAGGATAATTTTGAAAAACAAAATCGTGACAAATTCAAAAAAATAGGACAATTTATTACAAATTTTACAAATGTAGGGGATGTTTTAAAAATTAGGACCTATTTTAAAAATTAGATTAAAAGATAGAACAATTTATTACAAGTTTTACAAGTTTAGGGTAAATATTTAAAAATTAGATTAAATTATACAAACATCATAATATGAAAGCCAACTTTATCATATTAAGACATTTAAATAAAATAAATTTGGGATAAATTCGCATAAGATAAATTGGTTAAATCAACAAAAAAAATAAAATAATAATAAAATTTATGGCAAATTAAAGAAATTCATGATAAATTTAAACTATTAAAGCAAATAAGGACAATTTAGGAAAAAAATTCAAAAAATTACATTAAATTAACAAATTTTAGGTAAAATCAAAAAATTACATTAATTTAACAATTTTTAGGAAAATTAAAAATATTCAAAGCAACTTCAATAAATTTCTACAAGTTTTATAGGTTTAATTTTTTTTATAAAATTAGGGCAAATTTATAAAATTAACACAATTTAGGAAATTTTGAAATATTAAAACAAATTAGAGAAAAAGTCAACTACAAGTTTTACAAATTTAGGAAAAATTCCAAAATTTAGGATAAATTTTAAAAATTAGATTTAATTATTAAAATACATAAAACTGAAGCCAACTTCAACATATTAGGATAAGTTTGAAAAAAATAAATTAAAAAAATAGGTAAAATTATTACAAATTTAGAGGAAATTCTAAAAATTATGGAAAACTTAAAAAAATAGGTTAAATTATTAAATAATCTTAAAATGAAATCCCACTTCAACATATTAGGATAAATTTTAAACAAAAACAAATTTGAGACAAATTCCAATAGGACAAATTGCTTAAATCAAGAAAAATTAAGAAAAAAATATTGAAATTGATGACAAATTAAGGAAATTCATGAGAAATTTGAAAAAAAAAATATGTAAATAAGGACAATTTAGGAAAAATTAAAAAAATTACATTAAATTATCAAATTTTAGGAAAATTCAAAATATTCATTATATTATCAAAATTTTAAAAAAGATGAAAAAATTAAATAATTTAGTTAACTAGTGAACTTCAACAAATTTCTAACAAAAAAGTTTTAACAAATTTTTAAAAATAGGGAAAACCACGATGATAAATTAGTAAAAAATTGAAACAAAAAGAATTTTTGGGCAACTTAGATAAATTTCATGAAATTTAAAAAAAATGAAAAGGTTAGGTTAGATTTAAGGTGAAATCTAAAAATTCAAAAAATTAAGGTAAATTCGATGAAGTTCAAGGAAAGTAAAAAACTAAGGAAATAAGGGTAATTTCAAAAAATTATAAATTAAATTGACATAAAAAATGAATTTTATGAAAGAATGACAAATTTAATGAAAATTCAAAAAATTTGATTAAGTTGGTGAAATTTTGAAACTTTTAAGGGAAAACAATTAAATGAGCAAAACATCAAATTTTTTTTTTTTTTTTAAAAAAAATTATGAAAAAAATAACAAATGTAGTGAAAATTCAAAAATTTCTATTAAGTTAGTGAAATTTTGAGTAAATTTGATGAAGTTATAAAAATTCTCAAAATTTAAGAAAAAATAAAAACTTTAATGTCACTTTTTATTGAAGGAAAAATAATTAAATGAACAAAAATTCAAAATTAATTACATATTTAGGGAATATTTTAAAAAATAGGCAAGGGAAAATTTGAAAATTGTGTTAAATTAAATTTTAAAAAGTAAGGAAAATCTAACAAATTTAGGAAAATATCATGAAATTAGTAAATTAAAGTGTGACTTTTTTTGGGGGGGGCAAATTTGAAAAATCTATGTCAAATACTTTCATAAATTAAATTATATAATGAAAAGTTTAAATTATTGAAAATTCAAAACATGGGAAAATTTCAATAAATTTAAGAAAAAAAGCATAATTTAAGAAAATTTTGAAATATTAAAATAAATCAGTGAAAAAATCAATTACAAGTTTTACAAATTTAGGAGAAATTCTAAAAATTAATGCAAATTGTAAAAATTAGATTAAATTATAGAAAACTTAAAATGAAATCCAACTTCAACATATTAAGATAAATTAAAAAAAAAACAAATTCAAGACAAATTTTCATAAGTTTTACAAGTTTAAGGGAAATTCTAAAAATTAAGGAAAATTTGAAAAAATAAGATAAATTATAAAAAATTCATAATATGAAAGCCAACTTGAACAAATTTATTAAAAATAAAAAATTAAAAATTAAAAAAATAGAAAAACAAGCTTACTTCAACATATGTGGACAAATTATTTAAAAAAAACAAATTTGGGACAAATTTAAATAAGACATTGAAAATTTAAAAATTAGATTAAATTATAAAAAATGTAAAATTAAATCTAACTTCATTATATTAGGATAAATTTGGAAAAAAACAAATTCAGGGCAAATTATTACAAGTTTTCAAAGTTCAAGAGAAATTCTAAAGATTAATGCAAATTTGAAAAATTAAGTTAAATTATAAAAAAAATCTTAAAATGAAATCCAATAGGACAAATTTGAAAAACAAAAACCAAATACAACAAATTAAGATAAATTTGAGAACAAACTCAACTTCTAACATATTAGAACAAATTTGAAAAACAAAAACCTAACTTCAACATATTGGGACAAATTTAGAAAAAAACAAATTTAGGGCAAATTCAAATGGGACAAATTGGTTAAATCAACAAAGATTCACAAAAAATAATAATGAAATTTATGACAATTTAAGGAACTTCATGAAAATTTTGAAAAAATAAAGCAAATAAGGACAATTATTTTTTTTTTAGGAAAATTCAAAATATTCATTACATTATCAAAATTTCAAAAAATATGAAAAAATGAATAATTTGGTTAACTAGTGAAAATTCAAAATATTCAGAGCAACTTCAAAATGTTTTGTATTCAACTTATTAAGGACTAATTTTTAAAAAAATAAAAATGACTTCAACATATGAGGACAAAATTTTAAAAAAAAATTAGGAAAAATTCAAATAAGATAAATTGAAATTTTAAAAATAAAAATAAATTATAAAAACGTAAAATTAAAGATAACTTCAACATATTATGACAAATTTGGAAAAAAAACAAATTTATGATATATTATTACAAGTTTTACATGTTTAGGGAAAATTCTAAAAGTTAAGGCAAATTTGAAAAACAAAAACCCAACTTCAACATATTAGGACAAATTTGAAAAACAAATACTCAACTTCTAACATAATAGAACAAATTTGAAAAACAAAAACCTAACTTCAACAAATTAGGACAAAGCTATAAAAAAAACAAATTTGGGACAAATTCAAATATGACAAATTGGATAAATCAACAAAGATTCAAAAAATAATAATGAAATTTATGACAAATTAAGGAAATTCAAAAAAATAAAGCAAATAAGGAAAATTTAACAAAAAATCAAAAAATATATTAAATTAATAAATTTTAGAAAAAATCAAAAAACTCATTATGTTATCAAAATTTTAATTAATATGAAAAATATGAAGAATTTTATTAAATAGTGAAAATTCAAAATATTCACAGCAAATTCAAAAAAATTATGACAAAACATTTCTAATAAATTCTATAAATTTGAAAAAACAAGGCAAATTATGACAATAAATTAGCAAAAAATCGAAACAAAAAAATTTGGGAAACTTAGAGAAATTTCGGGCAATTTAAAAAAAAATCAAAATATTCGATTAAATTGGTGCAAATTTGAAAAATCTTTGGGCCACAGTTCTTAGAGTTAAATATTACAATAACTTGGATCCTGACCAAATTGTTAGACTTTCTATTCCCAATCAGGGATCTCTTATCCTGGTAGTGTTAAAAGTTAGCAAATCTCTTATAAAAATGATGTTATTCTGGATCACTAATAATGGTGAAAAATCCCATTTTTGGACTAACTCCTAGGATGGTCATCCCACCATCTTTAATGAGTATCCTCAGCTTTAGAGCTTTATGGAACAACTCCATAGACAACACTGGATTATGATTTCTAGTTATTCAAGACATCCCAACAGGGAATGGGAATTCATTAGACAATGGAAACCTTTGGATGAATGGCTGATCAGATTACCTGAGCAAATTTAAAAATCATATCACCTCTATTCTTCAAGACAAAAGCCTTTCTTACTCTAACAATGAAAATGTCCTTGCCTAGGGTAGTTCTAGTCATGGCAAGTATACTGTTGTTGAGGGGTATTCCTCTCTTTCCACCTCCTATCCTCATTTTCTTTGGAATGTTTACAACTAGCTATGGAGTCACAATCTTTGGTTGAAAGTTAGGTTCTTCATTTGGGTTCTTCTTCAGGGTAGAGTTTTAACTAGTGATCAACTTATGAAAAGAGGCTTCAATAGACCGCTCAGATGTGAGTTGTGTTAGAACTATGAGGAGTCACTTGATCGTCTTTTTATTTCCTTCCCCTTAATTTCCAAGCTTTGGCAACTTCTTGTTGTTCTTTTTTAAATTATGTGGTTTGATTTTTCTTCCTTAACATAGCCCCTTCTGAATTGGACTCACCTTTTTCAACTATATTACTCCTACAAGCATCCTTTGTGGGTTAGAGCCTTGTTCCTCCTTTGGAATACCTAGAAATAGAGAAATGCTCAAAATTTTAAGCTTTATATTAATAACATGGTCAGGTTTTGGCTTCACACTCTTAGTAACTTGAGAGAATCAGTCTTGCATTTCATCATTCATCCCAACATTCCATCCCAAAGATGGGTGAACATTTTAACTAAGCTTTGTATTCATGTTGTTCCTACCCCTCATGTTCTTATGGCTTTGATGCATCTTCAACATCATAAACCCCTTTGGAGTTTTGTTATTATCCACTTTGATGGAGATTCTAGGGGTAATCTTTGTCTGGCTAGCATGGGAGGATATGGGCATGTTGTTGACAACAACATTGCAATCTTTTTTTCTATTAAGATAAGTACTGCTTCCAATAATGTCATTGAAGGGAAAGCCATTGTAGAAATTATTTTAAGAGATTGGAATATTGGGTGTTAGAATATCCATATTTTTGTTGAATCCAAGATTTGGATCCACATGTTAGATCATCTTGATACTAATTCTTCTAAGGACTGGAAAATTCAAATAATTTTTTATTAAATTTAATGCATCTAAAGCAATCTTGACAATGCCATTTACACCCATATTCCAAGGTAGTTCAATAAAGGGGTGGATGCCTTAGCTAATTGGGCTTTGTTCATTATTGATATTTAGGGTTATGGTTCCCCTCATTTATGGTGGCCAAGTAACATTAGACAAAAGGTAATATCATGCTCAACATGGACTATAACAAGGAGGTGGTTAGGAACAATCTTTAATTCTTTCTTGAATTGGATTTCATGCTTCCATCTTAGGTCTGAATGGAAGTATCTATGTTTCTCTTTTGTACCTTGGTTATGCATGAGCCTCTATTATTTAGTCTTGTTGAGTTTGGTCGCAATGTAGGGCTATCGATTGATTCTCTTTTGTCTAAATCTTCTCTTTGAGCATGCCGAAGGGGGTAGGCTAGGTGTGAGCCCTAAGTGGTTTTGATAGAATATTTGCTCCTACATCATTGTGTTTTACTCAAATTTGGCATCTCTTTGAGATGTTTTCTAAAAAAAACATAGTAGGACATGTTTGAATAAAAAATAGGTCAAATTATTAAAAGTTTTACAAGTTTAGGGAAAATTCTAAAAAATAGGGCAAATTTGGAACAATAGGTTAAATTATAAACAAATCATAAAATGAAAGCCAAATTCAACATATTAGGACAGATTTAAAGAAAAACAAAATTGAGACAAATTTAAATAGGACAAATTGCAAAAAATAATGAAATTTATAACAAATTAAGGAAATTCATGAGTAATTCAAAGAAATAAAGGAAATAAGGACAATTTTAAAAAAGTTTAGAAAATTAAATTAAATTAACAAATTTTAGGAAAATTCAAAATATTCATTAAATTATCAAAATTTCAAAAAAATTAAAAAAAATTGAATAATTTGGTTAAATAGTGAAAATTCAAAACATTCAGAGCAACTTCAATAAATTTCCAACAAATTTTTTTGAAAAAATAGGGCAAATTATGATGACAAATTAGTAAACAATTTAAACAAAAAGGATTTTTAGTCAACTTCAAGAAATTTTGTGCAATATAAAAAAAATCAAAAGATTAGGTTAAATTTAAGGTGAAATCAACAAATTAAGTTAACTTAGAAAAAAATCAAAAAATGAAGGTAAATTTGATGAAATTCAAGGAAATTTCAAAACTAAGGAAATAAGGGCAATATAGGGTAATTTCAAAAAATTATACGTTAAATTTAATTAAAAAATAAATTTTATGAAAAAATAATAAATTTAGTGAAAATTCAAAATTTTCAATTAAGTTGGTGAAATTTTGAGTAAATTTGATGAAGTTAGAAAAATTCTCAAAATTTAAAAAAAAATAAAAACTTTAATGTCACTTTTTATTTAAGTAAAAATAATTAAATGAGAAAAAATTCAAAATTAACTACAAATTTAGGGAATAATCTTAAAATTAAGGCATAAGGGCAAATTTGAAAATTTGTGTTAAATTAAATTTTAAAATATAGAGAAAAGGTAAAAAATTAATTTAAAAAATATAAAGAAATTAGTAAATTAAAGTGCAACTTCAATTTTTTTGGCAAATTTGAAATATCTATTTCAAAGAATAGGTCAAATACTTTCATAAATTAAATTAAATAATTAAAAATTCATCGGGCAAAAGTCCCAAAAAGTATAGAAATTTTGGATAATTTAGAACAACTTCAATCAATAAAAAGGTTGAATTATCAAAAAATCTTGAATTAAGAGAAAATTCAACAAATTTAAGAAAAAATAAAAAATTTAACACAATTTAAGAAAATTTTGAAAAATTAAAATAAATTAGCAAAAGATTCAATTATAAGTTTTACAAATTGAGAGAAAATTTTGAAAATTAGATTAGATTAAAAAAACATAAAATGAAAGCCAACTTCAACATATTAGGATAAATTTGAGCAAAAATAAATTTATGAAAAATTATTACAATTTTTACAAGTTTAGGGAAAATTATAAAGATTAAGGAAAATTTGAAAAATTAATTAAATGAGCAAAAATTCAAAATAAATTACAAATTTAGGGAATATTCTAAAAATTATGACAAGGAAAATGTGAAAAATTGTATTAAATTAAGATTTAAAAAATAGAGAAAATGTAACAAATTAAAAAGATATCTATTTTAAAGTGCAACTTCAATTTGTTATGGCAAATTTGAAATATCTATTTTAAAGAATAGGTCAAAGAATTTCATAAACTAAATTAAATAATTAAAAATTCATCAATTTAGGGATACTTCAACAATTTAGAAAAAATTCCCAAAAATATAAAAAATTTGTAGAATTTAGAAGATGAATAAAAAGGTTGAATTATCAAAAATTTAAGAACTTAGGGAAAATTCAACAAATTTAAGAGAAATTTAAAAAAAAAAAAATAGTTTACGAAAATTTTGAAAAATTAAAATAAATTAGTGAAAAAATCAATTACAGGTTTTACAAATTGAGAGCAAATTTGAAAAATTAGATTAAATTACAAAAAACATAAAATGAAATCCAACTTCAACATATTAGGATAAATTTTAAGAAAATAAAGTCAAGAAAAATTATTAAAATTTTTAAAAGGATAGCGAAATTTCTAAAAATTGAGGAAAATTTGAAAAATTAAGTTCAATTATAAAAAATTCATAAAATGAAAGCCAACTTCAACAATTAGGACAAATTTGAAAAAACAAAAAAAAATTGGGACAAATTTAAATAAGACAAATTGAAATTTTAAAAAATTAGATTAACTTATAAAAAACATAAAATTAAATTCAAATTCAACATAATAGGACAAATTTATTTAAAAAAAACAAATCCATGACATATTATTACAAGTTTTACAAGTTTAAGGGAAATCCTAAAAATTAAAGAAAATTTGAAAAATTAAGTTAAATTATAAATAAATTATAAAAAGGAAGGCCATCTTAAACAAATTATGACAAATTTGAAAAACAAAAACCCAACTTCAACATATTAGGATAAATTTGACAAACAAATACCCAACTTCTTACATATTAGGGCAAATTCAAAAATTGAAAACCCAATTAAAAAACAAATACCCAACTTCTTACATATTAGGACAAATTGGAAAAACCAAAACACAACTTTAACATATTAAGACAAAAAATTTAAAAAAAATGAAACAAATTCAAATAGGACAAATTGGTTAAATCAACAACAATTAAAACAAATTAAAATTCAAAAAATATGAAAAATTTGAATAATATTGTTAACTAGAGATAATTTAAAATATTCAAAGCAACAAAACAATTCTAATAAATTTGAAAAAACAAGGCAAATTACAATGATAAATTAGCCAAAAAAATAAACAAAAAGAAATTTTAGGCAATTTAAAGAAATTTCAAAAGATCCAATTACATTAACCAAAATTCAAAAAGTAAAAACAAATATGAATTATTATGTTAAATTAGATATATTTTTCTATGAAATAATAAGATAAAATTTACAAATTCAAGATGAAATTTTTTAAAAAAAAGTTAACTTGGCAAAAATTCAAAAAGTTAAGGCAAATTTGAGAAACTTTAATATTATGTTAAATTAGATACATTTTTCTATGAAATAATACTATAAAATTTGCAAATTTAAGGTGAAATTAATAAATTAACTTAACAAAAATTCAAAAAATTGAAGTCATGAACTTCAAGGAAATTCTAAAACTCAAAGGAAATAAGGGTATTTTAAGACAATTTCAAAAGATTATAAGTTAAATTGGAAAAAAAGAAATGAATTTTAGGAAAAATTGACAAATTTAGTGAAAATTCATATTTTTTTATTATGTTGGCAAAAATTTGAAACTTTTGAGTAAATATGACAAATTTAAGGAAAACCAAGAAATATGATATGATATGATATAAAGCAATTTAGAATTTGTTTTATGAAAAATTAAGGGAAATCAAGAAAACATAGATAAATTTAAGCTTAAATACACAAAAATTCAAACATTTATGCAAAGCAAATAATTGAAAATTAATTACAAATTCCAAAAATTAGGGCAAGGGAAAATTTGAAAAACTATAAAATTTGAACAAATTTGATGAAGTTAGAAAAATTATTAAAATTTAGGGAGAAAAAAATTATTTTCATTTTTTTAAAAAGAAAAAATATGACAACTTTAAGAAAAACCAAAAAATTGGTATAATATAAAGCAACCTAAATCTTTTTTGGGAAAAAATGAGAAAAAATTCAAACATTTATGCAAAGCAAAAAAATTGAAAATTAATTATAGATTTAGAAAAAATCTAAAAATTAGGGTAAGGGCAAATTTGAAAAATTAGAAAATATGAATAATTAAAAAATATGACAACTTTAAGGGAAAACCAAAAAAATAGTATAATATAAAGTAATTCGAAAATTTTATGCAAAATTAAGGCAAATTAAGAAAAACTTCAATAAATTTAGATTAAATGAGAAAAAGTTCAAACAATTTACATAAAACAAAAAAAATGAAAATTAGTTATAGATTAAATGAGCAAAAATTCAAACATTTATGAAAAGCAAAAAATTGAAAATTAATTGCAAATTTAGGGATTATTTTAAGAATTAGGGCAAGGGAAACATTGAAAAATTATATTATATTAAATTTTTAAAAATAGGGAAAATGTAACAAATTTAGAAAAATATCAAGAAATTAGTAAATTAAAGTACAACTTCAATTTTTTTTTTAACAAATTTGAAAAATCTAATGCAAATATTAGGTAAACTACATCCATAAATTAAATTAAATAATTAAAAATTCATCAATATAGGGAAATTTCAACAATTTAGAAAAAAAATCCCAAAAATATAAAAAATTTGGACAATTTAGAATAACATCAATCAATAAAAAGATTAAATTACCGAAAATTCAAGTAATTAAAGAAAAAATAAAAAAATAGTGCAATTTAGAAAAAACTTTAAAAACTATAAAAAATTAGAAAAAAAATAATTAGAAGTTTTACAAATTTAGGCAAATTTTTAAAAAATAGGGAAAATTCAAAATATTAGATTAAGTTATTTTTAAAAATATAAAATTAACACCAACTTCAACATATTAGGAAAAATTTGAAAAACAAAATCGTGACAAATTTGGAAAAATAAGACAATTTAGTGCAAGCTTAGGGGAAATTTTAAAAATTAGATTGATAAATAGCACAATTTATTGTAAGTTAAGGGAAATTTTTAAAAATTTGGGCGAATTGAAAAAATTAGATTAAATTATAAAAAAATCATATTCTAAAATCCAACTTCAACATATTAAGACATTTAAAGAAAAAAATTCAAGACAAATTCGAATAATAAAAATTGGTTAAATCAACAAAATAACAAAAATGAAATTTATTACAAATTAAAAAAAATCATTAAAAAATAAAAAAATTAAAGCAAATAAGGACAATTTAGGGAAAATTCAAAAAATTATATTAAATTAATAAGTTTTACGAAAATTTAAAATATTCAAAGCAACTTCAACAAATTTTTACAATTTTAAAAGTTTATGGGAAATTTTAAAAATTAGGGCAAATTTAAAAAAATTACGAAAATTTAAGAAATTTTGAAAAATTAAAACAAATTAGAGAAAAAATCAATTACAACTTTTATAAATTTAGGAAAAATTCTAAAAAATAGGGCAAATTTTAAAAATGAGATTAAATTATTAAAAGCATAAAACTAAAGCCAGCTATAACATATTAGGACATGTTTGAAAAAAAATCGATAGGAATTTGAAAAAATAGGTCAAATTATTTTTTTACAAGTTTAGGGGAATTTCTAAAAATTAGGGAAAACTTTTAAAAATAGGTTAAATTATTTTAAAAAATTAAATAAAAGCCAAATTCAACATATTAGGACAAATTTGAATAGGACAAATTGTTTAAATCATAAAAAATTAAAAAAATAATGAAATTAATGACAAATTAAGGAAATTCATGAGAAATTCAAAAAAATAAAGCAATAAAGACAATTTAGAAAAAATCAAAAAATTACATTACATTGACAAAACTTAGGAAAATTCAAAATATTCATTAAATTATCAAAATTTCAAAATATATGAAAAATTTGAATAATTTGGTTAACTAGTGAAAATTCAAAATATTCATTAAATTATCATAATTTCAAAATATTTGAAAATTTTGAATAATTTGGTTTAGTGAAAATTCAAAATATTCATAGCAACTTCAACAAATACAAAAAACATTCTAACAATTTTGAAAAAATAGGGTAAATTATGATGGCAAATTAGTAAAAAATTGAAACAAAATGAATTATTGGGTAACTTAGAGAAATTTTGAGCAATTTAAAAAAAAACAAAAAATTAGGCTAAATCAATGAAATAAAGCAATAAAGAAAATTTAGGAAAAAATCAAAAAAATACATTAAATTGACAAATTTTAGGAAAATTCAAACTATTCATTAAATTATAAAAATTTCAAAATATATGAAAAAAATTGAATGATCTGGTTAACTAGTGAAAATTCAAATATTCAAAACAACTTCAACAAATTTATAATAAAAAAATTCTAACCATTTTTTAAAAATAGTACAAATTATCATGACAAATTAGTAAAATATTGAAACAAAAATAATTTTTGGGTGACGTAAATAAATTTTGAGAAATTTAAAAAAAATCAAAATATTAGGCTAAATTTAAGGTGAAATCAACAAATTACATTAACTTAGCAAAATTTCAAAAAATTAAGACAAATTTGACAAAGTTCAAGAAAATTCCAAAACTAAAGAAATAAGGGCAATTTAGGGCAATTTCAAAAAGATATAGCTTAAATTCAAATAAAAAATAAATTTTATAAAAAAAATGACAAATTTAGTGAAAATTCAAAAATATTGATTAAGTTGCTGAAATTTTGAAAATTTTAATTAAATTTTTGATGAAGTAGAAAAATTCTCAACATTTAAGAAAAAATAAAAACTTTAATGTCACTTTTTATTTAAGGGAAAATAAGTAAATGAGAAAAAAATCAAAATGAATTACAAATTGATAGAATATTCTAAAAATTAGGGCAAGGTGAAATTTGAAAAATTGTGTTAAATTAAATTTTAAAAAGAAGGGAAAATGTAACAAATTTAGGAAAATATCAAGACATTAATAAATTAAAGTGCAATTTCAATTTTTTTGGTAAATTTGAAAAAATAAATTCATATAATAGGTCAAATACTTTCATAAATTAAATTAAATAATTAAAAATTCATCAATTTAGGGCAACTTAAACAATTTAGAAAAAAACTACCCAAAAATATATATAGAAAATTTGGACAATTTAGAACAACTTCGATCAATAAAAAGGTTAAATTATAAAAAATTCAACTTAGGAAATATTCAACAAATTTAATAAAAAATAAACACAAACTAGTAAAATTTTGAAAAATTAAAATAAATTAATGAATAATCAATTACAAGTTTTACAAATTTAGGAGAAATTCTAAAAATTAGAGAAAATTTTAAACATTAGATTAAATTATAAAAATATTAAAATGAAAGCCAAACCCAACATATTAGGATAAATTTTAAAAAAATGGACATATTATTACAAGTTTTACAAGTTTAAGGCAAATTTGAAAAATTAAGTTAAATTATTAAAAAATTATAAAATGAAAGACAACATCAACAAATCAGGACAAAATTGGAAAAAAAAAACTCAACTTCAACATATTAGGACAAATTTGAAAAAAAATCCCAATTTCATTCAACATATTAGGAAAAATTTGAAAAAAAGAATATCTTCAACATATTAGGACAAATTTGAGAAAAAAAAAACAAATTTGGGAAAAATTAAAATAAGACAAATTGAAATTTTAAAAACTAGATTAAATATAAAATTAAAGCCAACTTCAACATTTTAGGACAAATTTGGAAAAAAAACAAATTCAGGACAAATTATTACATGTTTTAGAAGTTTAGGAGAAATTCTTAAAATTAAGGCAAATTTGGAATATTAAGTCAAATTAAAAAAAAAAATCATAAAATGAAAGCCAACTTCAACAAATGAGGAAAATTTTGAAAAAAAAAACACAACTTCAACATATTAGCATAAATTTGAAAAAAAAAAAAAAAAAAACCCCAACTTCTAACATATTAGGACAAACTTGAAAAATAAAAACCCAACATTGACATATTAGACAATTTTTTTAAAAAAAATCGAGACAAATTCAAATAGGAAAAATTGGTTAAATTAAGAAAGATTAAACAAGCAAGAATGTGGCTGCAAATGCAACGGTGAATGAGTCTACAAATGTAATGGTAAAAAAGTCCGTGAACACTGACGCTAGTCTATTTGCTACGAACAAGGGAGTGATTGAGTTTGAGCATGGGATTCCCTCTTTTAAGGATGCTCAAATTATAGTCCCTAATACACAATGGATTCCCCTTCCCCTCTCATCTATTGTAGGGCTTCAAGCTCTTGAGGGCCCTCATAAGTCCTTTGCTACTTTGACTGGTACAAGTGCTCAATCCCGCTCAGCCCAGCATAGTTTTCAACCTATCCCTTGTGCTCGAGAGTCTTCTATTGTGGTGTGTGGCTTAGAGGTAAAAAAAATCAAGAACTCATAGGTAAAAAAAATCAAGAACACTATCAAAATAGAGGAGTGATTTATAGATTCAATGTGTTTTGGCCTTATTTACCCAATCTTGATAATTGGGTCATGGAGTCATGGAAGTCACTTGTTGAAGGTAAGATTGAGTTATTTCCCTATGTAATAAGATTCTTTATTATGACTTTTATTTCTTTAGAGCAGTGAGACTTAGTGATCGATGGTAGGGTTGGGTTATGGGGTGAGCATTCCCTTCCCAACAAGCCCTAGACTCTATCTTTTAATCCCCTCACTAAGCCACTTAACATTAGACCTATTTGGGTCCATCTCCCTAATCTCCCTCTCTAATTTTGGGAAGATTATTATTATGAGGGCATTGGTAATGCTACCGGCCACTTCCTTAAGGTAGATTCTACTACCTCTTTTATGGGACATTCCATTGTAGCTCGCATCCTAGTGGATATTGAGATATTCAAACCTCCTCATGTAGATGTGATTTTTTTGGTAGGGGAAAGGCCCTAGAAATAACTATTAGATTATGAGGGTATCCCTTTTAAATGTAGAAGATATTTTACTATCGATCATTTGACCTTTGATTATCCTCTCACACCACAAGGGACCTACAACTTGGTGGAAAGATGCTCTCTTAGAACACTTGACTATCAATGCTTCTGAGAAGACTATTCATCCAGAATGATGAGTCTTCTGAGGAGGTTGAGCTCCTTGTTGGGGTTGTTCCTAAAGGGGTGGTGATGGTAGCTATTGTGAATCCCTCACATTCTTTCGACTCTTATGATCATTTATCTACTCACTTCTAGGCTCTTCCAGCTTTGGGTAGGATTAATACTTATTCTATTCTAACTTCTTCTTTAGCTTGGTCTCCATTAGACACAACTTCCTTGCTTGTGGATTTTTTGGCTTTGGTATCAACCAAGGTTCTCCAAGATTACTTATTGTTTATGTCTTTGAGGGAGGTTCTCCTCTCTTAATTATATTGATTTTGACTTTGAGCCCTCTTGGATGGTGGTTTAGTGAAAGAATAAAGGCATTTATCATCATGTGGCTACTTTACACCCCAGAGTAAATGGAGTCAAATTTTTTAGATCAAGATTTGGTGTGGTGTAATTCCTTAACTATTGATTTTTATAGTTGGGATTTTGGGCCTATGTTACATTCTATTCTATGTTGTTAATGTTCTATTTATGGATGTTTGTGGCCTTTTTCCCTAAGGACTACTTTGTATAGGGTTCATGACCCCTTTTCCCGCTAATCTAATAAAAAGAGATTAAAAAATGAAATTTATGAAAAATTAAGGAAATTCAAAAAAGTAAAGCAAAGAAAGATAATTTAGGAAAAATTCAAACACATTAAATTAACAAATTTTAGAAAAAATCAAAATTTTCATTAAATTATCAAAATTTTAAAAAATATGAAAAAATTAAATATTTTGGTTAACTAGTGTCAATTCAAAATATTTAGAGAAAATTCCAAAAAAAATTGACAAAATGATTCTAAAAAAATTGCTAAATTTGAAAAAACAAGGCAAATTATGACGATAAATTAGGAAAAATTGAAACAAAAAAAAATTTTGGGCAACTTCGAGAAATTTTGAGCAATTTTTTAAAAATTAAAAATTATGGTTAAATTACCAAAAATTCAAAAAGATAAAGCAAGTTTGAAATACTATGTGAAATTAGATAGATTTTTCTATGGAATAATAAGATAAAATTTTCAAATTTAAGATGAATTAAAAAATTAAAGTTAACTTGGAAAAAATTCAAAAATTTAAAGCAAATTCAACAAACTTTAGTGTTATGCTAAATTAGATAGATTTTTCTATGAAATAATAAGATAAAATTTGCAAATTTAAGGTGAAATCAATAAATAAGTTAAATTATTAAAAATTCAAAAATTGAAGAAAATTTGATGAACTTCAAATAAATTCCTAAACTCAAAGGAAATAAGGGCAATTTAGGACAATTTCAAAATCTAATAAGTTAAAATTTTATGAAAAAATTGACAAATTTAATGAAAATTCAAAATTTTTGATTAAGTTGGCAAAATTTTAAAACTTTTGAATAAATTTGATGAGTTAGAAAAAATCTCAAAAATTAGGGAAAAATAAAAACTTTAATGTCACTTTTTAATAAGGGAAAATATGACAAATTTAACAAAAACCACAAAAATGTGATATAATATAAAACAACTTAGAATTTGTTTTTTGAAAAATTAAGGCAAATTAAAAAAACTTTGATAATTTTAGATTAAATGATAAAAATGTCAAACATTTATGCAAAGCAAATGATTGAAAATTAATTACAAATTCTAAAAATTAGGGTAAGGGCAAATTTGAAAAACTATAAAATATTTAAAAACATGGAAATTTTGAATAAATTTGATGTAGTTAGAAAAATTCTCAAAATTTAGGGAGAAAAAAATTAGGGAGAAAAACCAAAAAATTGGTATAATATAAAGCAAATTATGAAAACTTCAGTAGATTTAGATTAAATGAGCAAAAATTCAAACATTTACACAAAGTGAAAAACTTGAAAATTAATTATAGATTTAGGAAAAAATCTAAAAATTAAGGTAAGGGAAAATTTGAAAATATGAATAATTAGAAAATATGACAACTTAACCAAAAAATTGGTATAATATATAAAGCAATTTGAAAAATTTTGTGCAAAATTAAGGCAAATTATGAAAAACTTCCATAAATTAAATGAGCAAAAGTTCAAACATTTACATAAAACAAAAAAGAATAGAAAATTAGTTATACATTAAATGAGATAAAATTCAAACATTTATGCAAAGAAAAAAATTGAAAATTAATTTAAAATTTATAAGATATTATAAGAATTAGGGAAATGGAAAAATTGAAAACTTACATTAAATTAAATTTAAAAAAATTAGGAAAATGTAACAAATTTGGAAAAATATAAAGAAATTAGTAAATTAAAGTGCAACTTCAATTTTTTTGGCAAATTATAAAAATCTATTACAAATATTAGGTCAAATACTTCCATAAATTAAATTAAATAATTAAAAATTCATCAATATAGGGCAATTTTAACAATTTAGAAAAAAGTACAAAAAATAGAAAAAAATTGGACAATTTAGAAAAACTTTGATAAATAAAAAAGATTAAATTACCACAAATTCAAGAACTTAGGGAAAATTCAAGTAATTAAAGAAAAAAATAGTGCAATTTATTAAAAAAAAATAGCAAAAATATCAATTGCAAGTTCTACAAATTTATGTAAAATTCTTCAAATTAGTGTAAATTTAAAAAATTAAATTAAATTATAAAAAATTGGTAAAATTAACACCAACTTCAACATATTAGGACAAATTTGAAAAACAAAATCATGACAAATTTAGAAAATAGGACAATTTATTACAAGTTTAGGAGAAGTTTTAAAATTTAAGTCAAATTTTAAAAATTAGATTAAAAAATAGCACAATTTATTACAAGTTAAGGGAAATTTTTAAAATTTTAGGCTAATTCAAAAAATAGATTAAATTATAAAAAAATCATAATCTAAAAGCCAATTCCAACATATTAAAACATTTAAAGAAAACAAATTAGAATAATACATATTTGTTAAATCAACAAAATAACAATAATGATATTTATTACAAATTTAAGAAATTAAAAAAAAATCAAAAAACAAATTAAATAAGGATAATTTAGATAAAATTCAAAAAATTATATTAAATTAACAAATTTTAGGAAAATTCAAAATATTCAGAGCAACTTCAACAAATTTTTACAAGTTTTCTAAGTTTATTGGAAATTTAAAAAGTTATGGTGAATTTAAAAAATATTTAGAGAAATTTCAACATACGATAAAATGTTAAAAATTAAGGCAATGAATTACTAAAAATTCAAGAACTTATGGAAAATTCAACAAATTTAAGAAAAAAAAAGTTAAAATAAATAAGTGAAAATATCAATTACAAGTTTTACAAATTCTTAAAAATTGTGGAAAAATATAAAAATTAGATTAAACTATAAAAAATTAAAAAATTAAAGCCAACTTCAACATATTAGCACAAATTTGAAAAACAAAAATGTGACAAATTCAAAAAAAAAATAGGACAATTTATTACAAGTTTTAGAAGTTTAGGGGAAATTTTAAAAATTAGGGTAAATATGAAAAATTAGATTAAAAAAATAGTACAATTTATTACATGTTTTATAAGTTTAAAGGAAATTTTTTAAATTGTGATGAATTTTAAAATTTATATTAAATTATTAAAAAAATTATTATCTGAAAACCAACTTCAACATATTAAGACATTTATAAAAAAAAAATTCATGATAAATTTGAATAAGACAAATTGGTTAAATTTTTAATAATAATAATAATAATAATAATAATAATAATAATAATAATAATAATAATAATAATAATAATAATAATAATAATAATAATAATAATAATAATAATAATAATAATAATAATAATAATAATTTATGACAAATTAAAGAAATTCACGAAAAATTTGAAAGGTTAATGTAAATAAGGACAATTTATGAAAAATTCCAAAAATTACATTAAAATTTACAAATTTTTAGAAAATTCAAAATATTAAGAACAACCTCAACAAATTTTTACAAGTTTTACATGTTTGGGCAAAATTTTAAAAATTAGGGCAAATTTAAAAATTATATTAATTTATGAGAAAATCATAATCTAAAAGCCAACTTCAACATATTAAGAAATTTTTAAAAATAAATTTATGAAAATTTTGAATAAAATAAATTGGTTAAATCAACAAAAAAAATTAAAAAAAAACTAATATAACAAATTAAAAAAATCCATGGGAAATTCAAAAAATTAAAGTAAATAAGGACAATTTGAGAAAATTTCAAAAAATTACATTAAATTAATAAATTAGGAAGATTTTGATAAATTTAGATTAAATGAGTAAAAAAACAAACATTTATAGAAAGGAAAAAAAAAAGAAAATTAATAGGAAAAAAATTTAAAATTAGGGAAAGGTCAAATTTCAAAAAATAGAAAATATGACAACTTTAATGGAAAACCAAAAGCAACTTGAAATTTTTTGTTAAAAATTAAGGCAAATTAGGAAAACATCTATAAATTTAGATTAAATGAGAAAAAAAATCAAACATTTATACATCAAAAAATTGAAAATTAATTAGATTAAATGAGCAAAAATTCAAATATTTCTGCAAAGCAAGAAATTAAAAATTAACTACAAAATTTGGGAATATTAGAAAAATTAGGGCAAGGGTAAATTTGAAAAATGATGTTAAATTAAAATTTTAAAAAATAGGGAAAATGTAACAAATAGGAAAATTTAACAAATTTGGAAAAATATGAAGAAATTAGTAAATTCAAGTGCAACTTAAAAAAAATTGGTAAATTTGAAAAATAGTTTTCAAAGATTAGTTCAAAAACTTCCATTCATTAAATTAAATAATTAAAATTCATCAATCTAGGGAACTTCGACAATTTAGAAAAAAAAAAAAAAAATCCCCAAAAATATAGAAAATTTGGACAATTTAGAACAACTTCGATCAATAAAAATGTTAAATTACCAAAAATTCAAGAATTTAGGGAAAATTCAACAAACTTAAGAAAAAAATTTAAAAAAAAATAGTGCAATTTAGAAATTTTTAAAAAAATTAAAATAAATTAGAGAAAAAATCAATTACAATTTTTACATGTTTAGGGAAAATTCTAAAAATTGGAGCAAATTTGAAAAAATAGGTTAAATTATAAAAAAATCATAAAATGAAAGCAAACTTCAACATATTAATACCATTTAAAAAAACAAATTCGAAACCAATTATAATAGGAGAAATTGGTTAAATCAACAAAAATTCAAAAAAATAATAATGAAATTGATGATAAATTAAGGAAATTCAAGAGAAATTTGAAAAAATAAAGTAAATTAACAAGTTTTAGGAAAATTAAAAATATTCAATAAATTATCAAAATTTCAAAAAAATTAAAAAATTTGAATAATTTGGTTAATTAGTGAATATTCAAAATATTCAGAGCAATTTCAACAAATTTGAAAAAACAAGACAAATTATGACAACAAATTAGCAAAAAAATGAAACAAATTTTTTTTTGGGTAACTTAGAGAAAATTTAAGAAATTTAATAAAATTTTAAAAGATTAAATTAAATTAGTGAAAATTCAAAAAGATTTGGCAAATATGAAATATTATGTTAAATTAGATAGATTTTTCTATGAAATAATAAGATAAAATTTACAAATTTAATGTGAAATCAAAAAATTAAGATAACAAAAATTCAAAAAACTAAAGCAAATTCAACAAACTTTAGAGAAATTCCAAAACTCAAAGGAAAGAAAGGCAATTTATGACAATTTCAAAATATTATAAGTTAAATTGAAAAAAAAAATGAATTTTATGCAAAAATGACAAATTTAGTGAAATTTTTAAAATTTTGGTTAACAAATTTTTAAACTTTTGAGTAGATTTGATGAAACTAGAAACATTCTCAAATTTTAGGAACAAGGGAAAATATGACAACTTTGAAGAAAAGCAAAAAATATGACAGCAAAATAGCAAAATTTGAAACAAAAGGATTTTTTGGGCAACTTAGCTAAATTTTGAATTCCAAAACTCAAAAGAAATAAGGGAAATTTAGATCAATTTCAAAAGATTATAAGTTAAATCTTTAAAAAAATGAATTTTATGAAAAACTAACAAATTTAGTGAAAATTCAAAAAAAATAGTTAACAAAATTTAAAACTTTTGAGTAAATTTGAGTAAATTTGTTTCATTCTCAAAATTTAGGAAATCAGGGAAAATATGATAACTTTAAAGAAAAGAAAAAAAATATGATGATAAATTAGCAAAAATTTGAAACAAAAAGAATTTTTGAGCAACTTAGAGAAATCTCAGGTATTTAAATAAATTTCAACAGATTATATTGCATTAGAAAAAATTCAAAAAGATAAACAAATCTGAAATATTATGTTAAATTAGATAGATTTTTCTATGAAATAATAAGATAAAATTTACAAATTTAAGGTGACATTAACAAATTAAGATAACATAAATTCAAAAAATTAAAGCAAATTCAATGAACTTCAAGGAAATTCCAAAACTCAAAGGAAATGAGGGCAGTTGAGGGAAATTTCAAAAGATTATAATTTAAATTGGAAAAAAAAAATTATGGAAAAAATGACAAATTTTGTGAAAATTCAAAAAATTTGATTAAGTTGATGAAATTTTGAAACTTTTGAGTAAATTTGATGAAGTTATAAATATTCTCAAAATTTAGAAAAAAAAAAGGAAAAATATGATAACTTCGCAAAAAACAAAAAAATCAGATAATATAAAGCAATTTAATTTTTTTTTGGTGAGAAATTAAGGTAAATAAAGAAAAAATCGATAACTAGATTAAATGAGTAAAAAATCAAACATTTACACAAAGTAAAAAATTGAAAATTAATTACAAATTCAGGTAAATTTCTCAAAATTAGGGCAAGGGAAAATATGAAAAATTAGAAAATATGAAAACTTTAAGAGAAAACAAAAAAAATTGTATAATATAAAGCAACTTGAAAATTTGTTTGAAAATTTATGACAAATTAGAAAAACATAGACAATTTTAAATTAAAAGAGCAAACATTTAAATATTTAGGCAAAGCTAAAAATTGAAAATTAATTATATTAAATGAGCAAGAATTCAAATATTTATGCAAATCAAAAAGTTGAAAATTAGTTGCAAATTTAAAGAATATTCTAAAAATTAGGGTTGGGACAAATTTAAAAAATTACGTTAAATTAAATTTTAAAAAATAGGGAAAATATCATAAATTTAGGAAAATATCAATAAATTAGTAAATTAAAGTGCTAACTTCAATTTTTTTTGATAAATTTGAAAAATATATTTCAAAGATTAGGTCAAATACTTCCATAAATTAAATAATTAAAAATTCATCAATGTAGGGCAACTTTGACAATTTAGAAAAAAATACCCAAAAATATAAAAAAATTGGATAATTTAAAACAACTTCGATCAATAAAAAGGTTAAATAACCAAAAATTCAAGAACTTAGGGAAAATTCAATGAATTTTTTAGAAAAATTAACACAATTTAAGAAAAAAAATTAAAATTAAAATAAATTAACGAAAAAATCAATTACAAGTTTTACAAATTTAGAAAAAATTCTAAAAATTAAAACAAACTTTAAAAAGTAAATTAAATTACAAAAAAATCTAAAATTAAATCCAACTTCAACATATTATGACAATTTCTAAAAACTAGGCCAAAATATTACAAGTTTTACAAGTTTAAGGGAAATTATAAGAATTAGGAGAAATTTGAAAAATTAAGTTAAATTATAAAAAATCATAAAATGGAAGCCAACTTCAACATATTAGGACAGACTTGAAAAAAAAAAACCAATTCAACATATTAAGACAAAATACCAAAAAAAAAATGCAAGGCAAATTCGAATAGGACAAATTAGTTAAATCAACAAAAATTAATAATAATGAAATTTATGACAAATTAAAAAAATTCTGAAAAAATTCAAAAGAAATAAAAAAAATAAAAAAAAATTCAAAAATTACATTAAATTAACAAATTTTAGAAAAATTCAAAATATTATAATAATAATAATAATAATAATAATAATAATAATAATAATAATAATAATAATAATAATAATAATTAAAAAAAAAAAAAAAAAACCGTACATTATCATATGGCAAGTATGCCTATCCCCTATAACCTTTATACTATACTCGAGAGAGCCTATGACTAGATAACGTTTGTGAAACATGATTGCAACGGTTAGTTGTGCACTTCTTTGATGATTTAAATGACTTCTTCCCGCTGAGCCCCCTGACCCTTGCACCCCTGGATGCAATGCCAGTGGTGCATGTGAATTTTGATGCTTCTAATGTCTACAACCATCTTTTCAATATGACTATGAACATTATTCTATTTCATCTGTGTTAATATAGATCATCAACAATACTTGTGTTTGGAGTTTGGATTCCTTTAAGATGCACTCCATAAAGTTCTTCAAGTGCAACAGATTGTCATTAACTGCTTCCATCATATTATAATGTGCAAAAAATAACTTTCTGAAATGCTTAGTGGCCGTTTCCATCTCCTTTTGGTGTTTGAGATTCTCATTGTTTTGCTTAAGGAGCAAGTTATTGATACCAATTAAGGTATCATTTATTTTTTCCATCCTGAGACTTTTCTCTTATAAGATCTCTCGTTTGCCTCTTGTTGTGCTACTTTCCGGAGCAGCTACTTTCTCCTATATTGAGATTCACTATGCCATCCTCCTCTTTGTGAGATGATTTTTTCAATGGGCCAACATCTTCCCATGTGGCTTTTCTCTTGATAGATTCTGGTCTTGCATTGTTGTCAAGTGAGATGATTTTTTCAATGGGCCAACATCTTCCCGTGTGGCTTTTCTCTTGATAGACTTCGGTCTTGCATTGTTCTCAGATATGACAATCCCTTTATGTTTCTCCATCGATCTGCGTTCATCATTTGTTCGGCTAATCCATTTTCTCTGCCCCCTGATAAATGGTGTAGAACCTCTTATTCTTGTGCTCTTCTTCCAAGTGGATCTGAGAAGAGTTTGTCGGCCTTCCTTCTTGACCTTTTTTACTTGGCAAAACGGATTGCTCTTTATCTTTACGACTTCCATTGGAATTAACTCTTAACCTCTGCTCCTCGCTAACATCCTGGCCAACGCCACCTGTCATAAAATTGTTTGGGCAAACCTTGCTGCTCCTTCCCCCTCCTGCATGCTCTTCGTTGGCAAGCTTTGTTAACGTTTTAATAAATTCCAGCACAATTATTGAAATCAAAAGGGTGCAACAAATAACTTACAAGAGCGTCATAATCTCTTTTGTCAATTTCCTAGACTCGATTGGCACGAATTCAAGAGACGAAAAATTGTTTGAAGCTTCATATTTGTCATGAAAAAACTACAGCGAAACAAACATTATAAAATGTGCCCAGGCAGAGAAATTTCCTCTCTTTTCTACCATTGAGAAGTTGTTTGAGAAAGAAACATGCCAAAATCAGTTAGGAGGCTTTATGCAAAGGCCAGCCTTCTATTCTTCTCCTGTTACCCAAAACGCCGCTCCAGAGAAAAGGTAGCTGAACTCTGCCTAAATCGACTTGCAATGAGAATGACCACTCACTAATGGAAATAATAACTCTAACGTGCCACTTGCACCAGGACAGGCAACCTTCCTTGAGAGAAGCAGTTGCTACTAAAAACCTATGCCTTAAAAGCACAAAAATAAGGACAGAGTGACAGTTGACGAATAAGGGCCAAAAAAGAAGAATTAGAAATATAGATAACACTAAAACGCCAACCAAAAAGTAAGCTTTCTAAAAGGGTTATAAAAACTAAAGAAAGATGCCAACCTGCAGAAGAAGTCTAAATGCCAAAACCGATGCAGCTGGGAATAAAAAGCGAAAAATTATCTGCGTCTAACAGCTAAGAGGGCGTCAACTCTCTTAAAAGCTCCCAGACTTCTATCCCACTTATTGACACTACACTAAGAAATTCCATTAAGCCCTTGGATAGATTTCTCTAACTTGGACGTTTTATCTACCTTTCATCTCATCCGTTCGGGTCGCGCTCCGTCTACTAATATACATTCTTTTTTTAGAATGGAAACCCATTGTGCCTTTTCAAGATCCTTGCATATTCTCCCGCCCTTTCTGGTATTCCTGATTGCCTCTTTTCTGCACACCATCTAGCCAACTAATCGACCGCCATGTTTTCTCTAAATATGTGATATACATTAAGATTTTCAGAAAATGAGCTTAGCCTTTTTGCTTCTTCTATAATGTTTTTGATTATCTGGGTTATTACATCTCCCCTCTCCCATGTTGAATAATTAACAACGAATCCCCTTCAACTAATATTTTTTTGATTTTTGCTTTAATTACAAGCTTGAGACCTATGCCTAGGCCTTCAACCTCCACTATATTATTTGAGTTTATTGCCATATAGCAGGCCTCATAATCGATCAACTGCCCTGAATGATTTCTAATGATCGATCAACTGCCCTAAATGATCTCTAATGATCATATAGGGGTTACCTTTAGATGTCCCATCAAAGTTTAATTTATTTTAGCTTTGTTCACGGGGGAGCCATTTCGCTACTTTCCCTAAAGCTTTCTTCCTTTGCTTTTCATTGGGCCTTAATGTGTCGTATATTATTTCGATACCTTACCAGTTTTTCTAGCTTCCCTATTTTTCTTTTATCAAACTAGTTCTTCTATTTTTTGATGTTGTTTCACAGTTCTAACCATACTCTCTCGGGATGCTTGCATTTCACATTATCATCAAATATTCTGGCATTTCTTTCCACCTAAATTTTGACATTTCTAATAATAATTGGTTTAGTACTGGGATCCAAGCTTTGAGATGTCCTTTTAAATTTTGATTTAAACTCCATCTTACATAAAAACTATTTAGGAAATAATTCAAAATTCTAGTTGTATAATGGCATTGCAACAATAGATGGCACCCCTATATGAGCTGCAGAATCCTCTTTTCCTTAAATTATTCCCTGTAAGAATTTTCCTCTGCTTTGCCAACCATAGAAAGGACTTGGCTTTTAGCTAGGACTTGGAGATCCAAGTTTTGCTCCAAATTTGCTTTTCTGAAGAATTGGGTTGAAGATTTAGGAAAAAATTCCCAAAAAATAGAAAATTTGGACAATTTAAAAAATTCAACAAATTTAAGAAAAAATAAAAAATTAGTGCAATTTAAAAATAAATTAGAAAATTTAAAAAAAAAAAGAAAAATCAATTACAAGTTTTACAAATTAAGACAAAATTTTAAAAATTAGAATAAAATATTAAAAAATGTAAAATTAAAGCCAACTTCAACATATTAAGACAAATTTGAAGACAAAATTTAAAAAATTAGGACAATTTATTACAAGTTTTACAAGATTAGGGAAAAAATGATAAATTTACTGAAAATTCAAATATTTTGGTTTAAGTTGGCAAATTGTAAAACTTTTAAGTAAATTTGATGCAGTTAGAAAAAATTTCCAAACTTGAAAAATAAAAACTTTAATGTCACTTTTTTTTAAAGGGAAAATATGACATATTTAAGGAAAACCAAAAAAAGGTAATAATATAAAGAAACTTAGGGCAAATTAAGAAACTTCAATAAATTTAAATTAAATAAGTAAAAATTCAAACATTTATGCAAAGTAAATAATTAAAAATTAATTATAAATTTTAAAAATTAATTATAAAATTTTTAAAGAAAATCTAAAAATTAGGATAAGGGAAAATTAAAAAAATCTTAAATTTTAGGGAGAAATAAAAATAAAAAAATTGGTATATAATATAAAAACAAAATTGAATTTTTTTTAATAGAAAAATTAAAACAAATTGGTCGATAATTTAGATTAAATGAACAAAAATTCAAACATTTAGGCAACTCAAAAAATTTAAAATTAATTATAAATCTAAGAAAAAATCTAAAAATTAGGGTAAGGGACAATTTGAATTTTGTTTTGAAAATTAGGGAAAATTAGAAAAACTTTTATAAATTAGATTAAAGGAGAAAAAATTCAAACATTTATGCAAATCAAAAAATTAAAAATTAATTATCAATTTAAGAGAAAATTAAGGCAATGACAAAATTGAAAAATATCAATAAAATATAACAAATTTAAGAAAATATCAATAAATTAATAAATTAAAGCGTAATTTCATAATTTTTAGTAAATTTAAAAATTTTACTTCAAATATTAGGTCAAATATTTCCATAAATTAAATTAAATAATTAAAATCCCAAAAAATATAAAAAGTTTTGACAATTTAAGAGAAATTATAAAAATTAAGGCAAAGTTTAAATATTGGATTAAATTATGAAAAACCTAAAATCAAAGCCAACTTCAACATATTAAAACAAATTTGAAAAACAAAATCATGACAAATTCGAAAACATAGGACAATTTATTAAAATTTTACAAAGTTTTGGAGAAATTTTAAAAATTAAATTAAAAAATAAGACAATTCATTACAACTTTTACAAGTTTAGTTGAATTTTTAAAATTAGATTAAATTATAAAACAATTATAATATGAATTCCAATTTCAACATATTAAAACATTTTTAAAAAAATAGATTCTGGACAAATTTGAATAGGATAATTGGTTAAATAAATAAAAAATGAAATTTATGATAAAGTAAAGAAATTTATGAAAATTTCTAAAAATTAAAACAAAAAGGGACAATTTATAAAGAATTCTAAAAAACTACATTAAATTAACAAATTTTAGAAAAATTGAAAATATTCATGGCATCTTCAACAATTTTGTGACAAATTTGAAAAAATAGGGCAAATTATGAGAATAAACTAGCAAAAATTTGAAACAAAAAGATTTTTTTGGGAGACTTAAAGAAATTTCATAAGATTAAATTAAATCAATGAAAATTTAAAAAGATGAGGTAAATCTAAAATATTATGTTAAATTAGATAGATTTTTCAATGAAATAATAAGATAAAATTTACAAATTTAAGGTGAAATCAACAGATTAAGTTAACTTAGCAAAAATTCAAAAAATCAAGGCAAATTTCATGAACTTCAAGGGAAATTCTAAAACTCAAAGAAAATAAGAGAAATATAGGGAAATTTTAGTATAATATAAAGTAATTTTAAATTTTTTTGAGAAAAATTAAGGTAAATTAAGAAAACTTTGATAAATTTCAATTAAACAAGTAAAATTTCAAACATTTACTCAAAGCAAAAAATTAAAAATTAATTACAAATTTAATTAAAATTCTAAAAGTTACGGCAAAGGTAAATTTGAAAAATTAGAAAATATAAAAAATAAAAAAAATATGACAACTTTAAGAAAAAATAATAATTTGTATAATATAAAGCAACTTGAATTTTTTTTTTTAGAAAAAAATAAAGGCAAATTAGGAGAATTTCAATAAATTTAGACTAAATGAGCAACAGTTCAAATATTTATGCAAAACAAAAATTTGAAAATTTATTACAAACTTGAAGAATATTTTAAAAATTAAGGCATGGGAAAATTTTTAAAATTCTTTTAAATTAAATTTTTAAAATAATAAATAAAATGTAACAAATAGGGAAAATGTAACAAATTTATGAGAATATCAAGAAATTAGATAATTAAAATTCATCAATCTAGGAAATTTCGGCAATTTAGAAAAAAATTACCAAAACATATAGAAAATTTGGAAAATTTAGAACTACTTTGATCAATAAAAAAGAACTTAGAGAAAATTCAACAAACTTAAGAGAAATTAAAAAAATAAGCCCAATTTAAGAAAACTTGAAAAATTAAAATAAATTAGTGAAAAAATCAATTACAAGTTTAGAGAAAATTTTTAAAATTAGAATAAATTTGAAAAATTAAATTAAATTATAAAAAAATATTAAAATCCAAGCCAACTTCAACATATTAAAAAAATTTAAGAAAAAAACAAATTCTGAAAAAAATTGAATAAGCCAAATTGGGTATATCAATGAAAATTCAAAAAAATAATAATAAAATTTATGACAAATTAGAGAAATTCACAAAAATTAAAAAAAAATAAAAAATATTCATTAAATTATCAAAATTTCAAAAAATATAAAAAAATTGAATAATTTGGCTAACTAGTCAATATTCAAAATATTCAAAGCAACTTCCATAAAATTTTGACAAAACAACTATGACAAATTTGAAAAAAAAAAAAAATGATGAATTATGACTACAAATAACAAAAAAATTGATAAAAAAGAATTTTTAGACAACTTACAATAATTTCTAAAAAGATTCAATTAGCAAATCTAAAATATTATATTGAATTAAATATATATATTTTTATGAAAAATTGAATAATTTTGTCAAATAGTGAATATTCAAAATTTCAATAAATTTGAAAAAACATAATAAATTATGACAACAAATTAACCAAAAAATTTAAACAAAAATAATGTTTGGCCAACTTTTTAAAAAAAGCAACTTCAACAAATTGTGTTGACAAAACATCCATTAATTTGGCAAAAATTTTAAACTTTTGAGTGAATTTTACAAAGTTAGAAAAATTCTCAATTTTTTTTTAAAAAAAAAGGGGAAATATGATCATTTTAAATAAAAGTAAAACTTGGTATAATATAAAGCAAACTGAATTTTAATGTTGTTTTTTTTTAAAAAAAAAAAATAGAAAAATTAAATTAAAGTAAGAAAACTTTGACAAATAGATTAATTAAGAAAAAAATCAAATATTTATGCAAAGTAAAAAATTAAAAATTAATTACAATTTTTTTTTTTAAAGATTAAGTTAAATTAGCAAAAATTCAAAAAGATAAGGCAAATATAAAATATTATGTTAAATTAGATAGATTTTTTAATAAAAATAACAAGATAAAAAATATTCATTAAATTATCAAAATATATGAAAAAAAATAATAAATTAGTTAAAGAAAAAATGAAATAAAAATATTTTTTTGACAAATTAGTGAAATTTTGGACAATTTAAATAAATTTCAAAATATTAAGTTAAATTTTGATTAAGTTGGAAAAATTTTGAAACTTTTGAAACAATTTGATGAAGTTTTAAAAAATCTCAAAATTTAAAGAAAAATAAAAATTTTAATATCTTTTTTTTTAATGGAAAATAATTAAATGAGAAAAATTCAAACATTTATACAAAGCAAAAAATTGAAAATCAATTACAAATTTAAGAGGGAAAATAATTAAATAATCAAAAATTCAAACATTTATGCAAAGAAAAAAAAAAGAAAATTAATTACAAATTTAGGAAATATTTTAAAAATTAGGACAAGGCAAATCTGAAAAATTAATTTAAATTAAATTTTGAAATATAAAAAATACTTAAAATATAACAAATAAAAAATATTAAAAAAAGTCAAATGTAAAATAATAAATTTTTAAAAAAATTAGAAAATTAAAGTACAACTTCAAAAAATTGAAAATTAATTACAAATTTAAAGAATATTCTAAAAACTAAGGTAAGGCAAATTTTAAAAAATTAAGTTAAAAAAAATAGGGAAAATGTAACAAATTTAAGGAAATATCAAGAAATTGGTAAATTAAAAGTGCAACTTCAATTTTTTTTGGGAAGCCAAATAATTCCATAAATTAAATTAAATAATTAAAAATTCATCAATCTTACTTTCCACAATTTAAAAAATAAAAAATACAAAAATACAAAATTTGGACAATTTAGAACAATTTGAATCAATAAAAAAGTTAAATTACCTTAAGGAAAATTCAACAAATTTAAGAAAAATAAATAAAATAAGTATAAACAAAACTAGTATGATGGTTCATCTAGCAATGGATCAGATGACACAATTATATATACAAATAAAATGTTCAAATTTTATTATGTGCAAATTTTTATTTATTTTATTTTCAAATCAATGTACTTTTACAAAAACCAAGGTTAAGTCTAAACTGTCTTTTTTATATAACTTATATTAAATGATACTAAGTGATAAGATTTGGTCATAAAATTTGACGATAATTTAAAAAATATATATTCTAAAATTATATAATTTAATTATAACAATCTTATTGTAAAGCATATTTTATTGTTTATATTCTAATTGGTGATAAAATTCATAGTATATATTTTTAAAATTATATAATTTAATCATAACAATCTTATTGTAAGACATATTCTATTATTTATATCTTAGATGATATATCTACTCTCATAGATACTTTGCAAAGTTCATAGTTCATTTTGATTTTTAAAAAAACACATGCAATGTATAGCATATTAAAATCAAAGCATTGTGTTTGGTTATCTCAAATTCTTTCAAATTTTTAAGAGAATCATGAGTATTATAATTACTTATTTATCTTTACATTGAATGAATTAATATTTTATTTTATTTTTAATTTATAAAATAGTAAAATAAAATCAGAGCATTATGTTTCGTTATCTCAAATTCTTAAAGGAATCATCAGTATTATATGTTTGGTTATTTCAAATTTTCAAAAGAATCATCAGTATTATATATATATGGGATTGAATGAATTAATATTTTATTTTATTTTAATTTTTAATTTTGTTTTTGGGATGAATATATCCGTAAATGTAATTTACAATAAAAGTGGATGTTAATAATAAATTGTTGATTTTAATTTGATTATCTGAAATTCTTTCAAAATTTTAAAGAAATTATCAATATTATTATTATTTTTTGGGATTGAATGAATCAATATTTTATTTTATTTTTATTTTTGGGATGGATATATAATAACAGTTATGTTAATAATAAATGGTTGACTTCAGATTTTAAATCCATTTGAGAGTTGGGGAAAAGTTTCAAGGACATTTTAACATTACATTTGATGTTCAAATTCTTTCAAATTTTAGGGGAATCATCAATACTATAATTATTTATTTATTTTTAGATTGAATGAATTAATATTTTATTTTATTTTATTTTTTTATTTTTAGGATGAATATATTCATAAATATAATTACAATTAATAATGAATGGTTGAATTTAGATTTTAAGTCAATTTGAGAGTTATAGGAAAAAGTTAAATAGAAAATTTTAACATTGCAATTGATGTTCATTTCACCGTCGTATGAGAGTTATAAGAAAAAGTTAAAGGGAAATTTTAACATTACAATTGATGTTCATTTCACCGTCGTATGATTTTTTTTTTTTTCTTATTTAAAGAAGTGGAAATCTTAATATCTTAGACAAAATTGACGAATAATGGAATCCAATAGAAAATAACAAAGGAGACTCATCTAAGCATAGCTTCCTGTAGCGATTCTGACGACACATTCTCGTTGTAAACTGACAATTAGACTTAAAATATTCTAAGTTCTATGCAAATTTGAGACTACTTTACATTATTTTTACATAATAAAGCCGTTAATAAGGAAATCAACAGGGTGAACAAATAATTAATCTTTAAATGTGCATAATTTAAGAAACATTAAGGCAACTTTAAAGGCGTGAATAAGGAAATTTAAAACGTAAAAGAAACAAAGATATAGTAAAGTCCATACTCTCATAAGAATTTCATTACCTGTCACATAGCCAAAGTTCTGCTAAAGACAGAAAAAAACTGGTTGCAAATCGACTTAAATTCTCACTTAGCGATTTCAATTATATCATCTAAATTAATAATAGCAACGAATTGCAGAACTTACCACAAGTTTTTCCGCTGCTTCACAGATTATATGGACTTCTGCATCGGAAAGCCCTTTAATGCTTGTCAAACCCTGCGCAAACATTTAATACAATAAATCTGGCAAAAATTTGCAGAAACGAAAATGAATGGCAAGAGGAAGAGTATGGAAAGGCTTAATAAAACCCTTTTTTTTATGCATCATCAAGTTGCATGAGTAAATGTCTGCATCCTGCATCACAAAGTCCTGAATATACATCTCTAAACACCTTACAAATTTAGCCCTGATTACGCAAAATACTTGTTTCCTGGCATGTACATAAATGACATAATGGCATTGCGTGTTCATCTGCTTGCTTCTCGCATTACAGAAATGACATAATGACACTGCCTGTTCATTTGCTTGCTTTAAAACCGTCCATCAAACAAATTCCGATTTCAAAAAAAAAGCAAATACCGCTCAGCTGGACACGGTTCCTTTGACGTGCTTTTATCTTGTGAACACTCATTTCAAACGTTGGCCTTGGCCTTGGTTTTTGTGCCCGCAGCCAGCTCAACTTTCCCCAACATTCCCTTCGGAAAACATGATCGGTTCTGCGCTTTTCTCTAACCATGAAGTTTAGTATATGAAAATGATTATCTAGGCATGCAATGTGTTTCTAAGATAACGTATTTCCAGACATCCAATTTTTTCCTACCACTGATGGATTTCAGGCTTGAGGACACTTTTCCATGCATGTGATGCTTTTAAAAGCCCATGATATTTTTCCATGCCAATGATTCTTTTTCCATTCCTGTGATGCTTATATAGCCTCATGATTGTTTTCATGGACTATAATGTTTTTAAAGGTTCATGATACTTTTATAGTCCCATGATAATTTTCCAAGTTTGCGATGATTTTGTAGGATGGTGATGCTTTTCGAGAATAATTATGATTTTCTGATATTGGGATTATTTTCTCAGCTTTGATGAATATATAGGCTTTTGATAATTTTATATGTTTGTGATTATTTTATAGGCTTGTATGTAATATTTAACCCTAAATTACGTTTCCAACCTTATAATTAGTTTTCAATCTATGATTATTTTCTAAGTTGGCGATGTATTTCTAAACTTGCAATAATTTTTCATGCCTACAATATTTTTGTAAGCATGTGATGACTCTTCTTTACAATTATTTTTCTTCCTTACATAAAATTTTATTAATGTGAAGATTTTTAATTCTTTTTCATGTCTTGGTAATAAATTCACTAAATGTTTTAACTAAGTTATAAATATTTGTAAAGTTTTGTCTTTTAATTTACAATGTGGTGTTTTAAATTTTTCCCATAATTAAGGTTGTCATTTTGATAAGATTCTAAATATTTGCAAACCATATTTTAGTAAGTTTTTCCACCCATTGAATAAATTATTTTTTGGGAGGGTTTATTAAAACTTTCCTTGTTATAATGTTGCATATCATAGGTGTCCAATTTATTGGCAACCATAGAATTCCATGAACACCCTCTAAGGTAGTTACCACCTCCAATGTATCACCCTCCACCATTGATATGATGGTGTTAGTATTTATTTTCTATAAATGTAATAACATAATGAACAACCCACGAATATTACGAACAAAAACATATTCATGTTTTGTGCATTCAAAATATGAAACAAAAATCACAACTAGTCTCTAATCATTTTTTTTTTTAAAATTATGTAAATGTTTAACTCTCTTTGGAAAGAATGATTAAAACAAATATTATCCTAATCAATTAAGGAGTAAGTTACTCAATAAATCATGATAATTAAATAATTTTGATTGACAATGATACTAATACAATGTTGAATTATGAAAATTTGATCAATATAGAAAGTACAATGTTAAATTGTAATTTGCATACTTAAATACATATAAGAGATGACACTAATTCACTAATGCGCAAGAAGCTCTGATTAGTTCAGGTGTAGGAGTATATTATCTAAAGATCTAGATCCCATCGTTAGATTCTATAAATTAGCTCTCTGGTCTGTTAAACATTACCATCAGATTCATGACTCTAGCATCGGATTTATTATCCCAACTTTGAATCTTTTATCTTGTACATAATGTTAACTATTTTATTTAAATTATAAATATACCTTACTGGTGTCATTTTCACTTTTTATATTGTCTATTTAGACTACATGCATAGACTTTTGATATCAATCTTTTGATCAAAACTCTAGATCCTCAAATTTGGCCATGCCACCTTACAAAATAGGGGTTAATAGGCTCAAGTGCAGTTTAGATAACTTCAAATATCCATATTTTAATGAGAACTACATACATTTCCATATACTTCAAAGATGACCTTAGATCAATGTAGTTATCCCCATTATGTGGGCTTCTATGTGAATAATGGTGAATATTCTATATGTGAGTGCATGTAGTCATCTATTTTGAAATGAGGAAAATGATACTCATGGGTTGTTATTTGAATTATTTAGACCTATAATAACATTGATCCTATGACTGATTTTGAAAAAGTGAAGAGTAGGGTAGTAGAGCTCAATATTTTGAATGATTTAGTGAGTTTAAATATGTGTTTTCTTGCTAATTTCTAGATGAGTAATGAATAGGATATGTTTTGTATTTATATCACAAAATCTTAAAATAATATCATAGAGGGTTAATTAAGATAAATAATCCAACCCATACATATCAAAATATTTACAAATTTGAGTGTTTTTAGGGTACCTACACTAGTGTTAGATGTAGGCCAGTAGCATCATGTCTAGGTCTGAATACTAATGTCTAGGAGAATAGATAAATGTTTAAGATATGTAATTGATAATGAATTATGCATATTATATTTTAATAATACTATGGGACACATGTCATCTATGTAATATTCATATCATGTTTGGGTTATAAGATAAGCATTTAAGTATAGTGAGATGAGGACCATGAGCCTTTTGACAATGGATTGGTCAAGAAAATGAAGGGTAAAACCCTGAGTGATATTTTTTCAAGTGTTCAAGACTAGCTTATCATGTATAAAATAATATTTAGCATCTACATTCCCCCTGTCCTAACACCCCTTTTAATCAAGTAATGATTAATGATGCAATTAGTAGGTTAAAAGAAATAAACACATATCAAGGTGTGTAAAACACACCTTGTTTTGACTTGAGCCTTATTTTAATTTAGTATAAGTGTATGACATATAACCAAGATCATGTTACAAGTGAAATTAGTGTATATAATTTTAAAATTAATAATTGAAATTGCTTGAAATAAAAGAATGAAAGGAATGAGTGCAATTATGTATTAGTGCAACCATGTTTCCCCTTGATATTTTACTTTGTTAATGATGCTTCATAGCTGAAGCATTGGAGATATGTTCACAATTTAACCTTAGAAATGTGAGGAGGGTAATTGGAGGGTGATCATGTAACCAATCTATTTTAAGGGTGAGTTATGGCAAGTCCATCGAGATCACTAAATCTCAACCATACAACCGAACTATAAACATAATCTATATAATATAGCTAATCTAAATTAAGTTAAATGGTATAACCATATCAACCTTAAAAATAGAATTAGTTCTAAATCCATCAATGGTGTCATATCTAGATCACACTACTCATGAGAGCCAACTATTATAGTAGATAAAAGCTCAATCGGTGCATCTTGGTAAGCTAAGTACATGAATATTAGTATAATTGAATAATGTATATGTAATTTGGTGAATTTTCATGGTATATGCACTTTGAATATGTCTCAAGTTAAATTATTTGTAAAAATGTAGCCTATACTCTATAAACTATGTATAATATGCATCACAAATTTGAAAACTTCTATCCCAAATCTATTAAAATTAGTGCCAAATGTATAAGATTCTAACTCAAGTGTATATATGTGGAATCATGTATTTATGGCATGCCCCCATTGATAATCCTCTCCACCCCGCTTTGAGGTGATGGGAAGAAAATTTGATAGTTATATTATCTCAAAAGGATAAGATAACCATGAACACACACACACACACACACACACACACACACACACACACACACACACACACACACACACACACACACACACACACACACACACACACACACACACACACACACACACACACACACACACACACACACACACACACACACACACACACACAGAGAGAGAGAGAGAGAGAGAGAGAGAGAGAGAGAGAGAGAGAGAGAGAGAGAGAGAGAGAGAGAGAGAGAGAGAGAGAGAGAGAGAGAGAGAGAGAGAGATGTATATGTGTGTGCGTGTGTACATATACACATATCATGTAGTAAAGAAGCATATAGTGGTATCATGTCTAAGTAGATGTATCATTGAATCTTGAAGTACCCAACACAACATGACCCAAGATGCAATATGGATCATAGAAATGTCTAGAATTAAAAAGATAAAAATACAATCAAATATACATAAGATAACTCAAAGTCACACAAAGAGGCATCTAGTGAGACAAAAAACAATGGGAATGTTCAAATGTCACACACTCAAAGGGAAGACATGTTTAAATTCCCACACACCCAATAAAATAGAACACTCAAGGCATAGGGGCTAATAAGAAAGGAACATGTTCAAGTGTTTCACAATCAACACAAGGTAGTAAACAAGAATTACACTCAAGTAATCCATTTGATAAGATGAATAAGTTAAATATAAGCAACTAGCATAAACATGAAATATTAGTTCCTTCCTACATGTGTTAGCAAAAGGTCCTATAGTTTATTATATCAAGTACACTACATTTTAAATAGTATCAAGAGTATAAGCATGTGTAAGAGTCATTATATAATCTCAACATGATAATTTAAAATGATCATAAAATAATATAACATGCATGAATTATGATAAATTTAAGTAAGAAGTCCCCAATGTAGTGTGTCATGTAGGTTAAGGAAAAACCCGACATTTACATGAGCATGTATCATAGATCTAGTGTATGCATGTATAAAACTCAAGTACCCTCAATACATATATGTGTAATTAAATTATATGCTATATATTAACATAAAATAAACAACATATGCAAAATCTAGTAAACAAGTGAAATGCTAAAAAAAATTGTATTTTTGCTTGACTTGAATGTTTTTATATTTGCTAAAATATTTGATTTTTTTGAATTTTGAATTTAATTACAATAATTTGATGATTAATATTGATCGTATAAATAATCCTCCTCTTGATTGAATCTTTTAGAGTCATATAGGTACATATCATGCTCTTATTCTTCATCTATTGGTTGGTTTGTTTCACCACCATGTGGTCTGTTAATTAAGCATCTTTTATGAGAAAATACAATGTCATGAATATTAGGATCAGTTATTTTCCCCATTTGGTATAAGTAATTCTTTTCCAATGTAAGGTCATGTTGATACACATGGGACATGGTCCACAACTTTCTAAGGAAAACTTGGGGTCCATAAGCAATTAGAAATATGATGTATATCAAGAAATCCTTTCAATTCCCACTATGATGTAAGTTTTTGATATTATATCCCATTTGTATAAATAATCTTAGGTTACGTTGACTCTTATTTTGAATACATTCAATATGACTATGTTAATAATCATCTCCTCACATGAACACTACAAGTGTTAAATCAGTTTGAATAGGACTCTGTGGGTGTGAGATAGTATTATAAACTAAATTGGTTCATGGAACCCATTTCATAATGCTCTATGGGATTGTATTTTGGTCACTCTTTCACTTATGATTTTATTTTAACAATTTACTTTTATTATGATCATTATGAACCAAGTTTTTTCCTCATAATAAATATGCTTCCATTATTTTGTTATCTCCCACTAAATCAAATGAATACTTGTGTACATCCATATATAGACTATCAAAGGAAGTGTAAGGATTATGCAATGCTCTTTGTTTAAGATAAGGATAAATTACCCTACTGGATATGAATTTTATTTCCAAATCTAATGGTAAAAATGTTATATAACATAATGTATCTTTTAACCTTATAATATAGTTGGGAATAGACTCATCATCATGTTACCTCAAGTCTTGTAAATGATCTAATGTGAATTTAGGCACATCATGTTTATGGAAGTCTAACAAGAATATTGATTATATATTTAGGAAAGTGTATAAGGCACCATTGGGAAAACTATAAAACCAATCCCAAGACTTTTATAGCTAAACTTTTATTGAAGGTTTTTAACAAGATGAACCCATTTTTATCCCAATCAACAAAAGAATGTATATATTAGAACAAATGGATGGAGGGGTCTCCATGACCATAAAGTAGTGGTAACATTGGCCTAATAAAATAATTTGGATGAGGATATCCAAAAATGTCACATGTAAGAGGTTGACCTTCTATGATATTATTGTCAATTTGAGCATAACATGAGAATAATTTAAATTTGAGAATTGCCACATGATTTTGAAGATATCATATAAAAATCATCATTGATACCACATGATTACTATAATGATTAAATTTTGAAAATATGTACTCATGAGTTGCAATGTACCATCGATTTGGAACATGGAAATTAGAGATTGATCATTTCAAGATTTCACATCATGAGAACATTTAGGAATTGTGATTAATTTTAATTTTTTACTTCAATGAACATTCACATCATTTTATTTTTATAGGGAATCCATTATCTCATTGTGAACTTTGTAAAATTTTACATAATTAAATAAAAGATCATTTGGCACATGTGTATGTAATTATTTTGTGATAGCAGGATCATGTTGACTTTTCCCATATAATAACATGGACCGTGGTATCCAATATAATCTGTGAGTGAATAGTAGTAGTGGGATGGTGACTATTATAACCTCAAAGATTAGGCATAGTAATAAAAGGTTTCAGACATGCATAATGTTTTTTGTTTTGTTTTGGAAAGGTTTTGATTTAACATTGTACCAATGATTATTTTTTAACTTTTTAAATTTATTTTTCTCACCATAAATAACTTTAAAAATATAGGCATTTTCTTTCTCATAGGTTATGCTTGATTTGACAAAAGTGTTCATGAAAGTATTTTTCCTTTTAGTGTTGATATGTTCATAATATTGATCCATATTGTCATAAAATATTGAATAAAATAAATATACAAAATGATACTATAAAGAGTGATAATATTAGATAAAGCTATGGTTACCTAAAGAAGACTCAGAGGTCAGGTTCACAAAACATCTAACCCTTTTTGTAAATAAGGATTAAAATAAATAATAACCTAATCAAGTAAGGAGAAAGATAGTCTAATCAAGGAGGCCATTTAAATTATTGAGAGTCAAAATAATATTGACACTATGTTAAATTATGCAAATTTTCTAAATATATAAATTACAATGCTAAATAAAAAGAAGAGAAAGCACTTAGCTTATTCATTTATGTGAAGGTGGATATTAGTGTAGGTGTAAGAGTAGACATTTGGAGTATCTTTATCATGTCATCAGATTATGTAAATTATCCCTCTAATCACCTTGACACTATTGTTAGATTCATGAGACTAACTTAAAAACTTATGGCCTACTGAGCTACTGAGGAACTATGAAGGTTTATATCTCATTTATGTTCAATACTAAATTCCTTGAACCTCCTATCACAAGGAAAAATTGGAGAACTAAATCAAATATTTTTTCAAGACTTGTGGAACACCCCTGCCTTCCTATGTATATTATAAGTTATATTATAGCTTCCTATGTATATTATAGGTATAAAAGGTCATGATAGAAATCCCCTTTCTTCCAAAAAGCTTCTAGGACAAGGGGTGGTGGTGGTTAACCACCACCAACACAATAATATTCAATATCCTCCCCCCACCCCCAAGATGCATATTGATAAATCAATATGATGCTACAGATCTACTAGTGAGCTGAGTATGCTCACTCTACCAAAGGGTAAAAAAGACCTCTCTATCCCTAGTTTTTTCTCTTATGCTCAAAGCTAGAAGGTAATCAACTAACCCTCTTTACCTATCATTTTTAACCTCTTATTAAGTTAAATAGATCAGACATGGTAGTACTTAGAACTATAATGTAATTCATGAATAGAATTTATAATTGCTCCCTTCACCAGATCAATCACTATGTGTCTTTCCTTTTTCAACATTTAGATAAATATTTATAATTTTCTCTTTCTCTCTATATCAATTCTATGTAAATGAATTAAATGAATCAATTAATCAATATTCATTCACAATATTGACTCTCTTAAAGAATTGATGAATCCAAGGAAAATAATGTCATAAAAAAGATAGAATTGTCTTATGGACACAAAAGGATAAATTGATAATGGATGAATTTATTTCTTATATGGATGGAATGTTAATAATCATTATTAAAATGAATAATAATATAATAATATAGACATTAATATACAGAATAAAGACATAAATATATAGGAAGATATACATCCCCCTCCTAGACATCTCATCCCCTCTCCTACAAAAAGACCTAAAATACCTACTCCATTTGGAATTCCATCAATTTCCCATTGATCAAATGAATGAATTGTTTTAACTAATCTTCATACATCTCTAGTCAAGATTATATCATAATATAGGTCTATATATGCTTGATAAAATGACTAATTATATATAATCTTAAGTGACTGGTCCATGATACTCCTCATCTGAATAAGATATATATCCTGTGATAAGAAGTGAATAGGTATATATAGAATATACGCCATGAATATATTAGAGTATGCTATAAAAATTGAAGGGATTGCATATGTGAAAGGTTCAGACCAATTCTCTAGATGGTTCTCATCTAAATGGTTCATCGATGAAGTAAACCACTGAGATAATATATCATAACTCATTCTGCCTCGAAAAGAAAGAACTCCTATCAATCCAATAAACAGAGTAAATATTCCTAAAAAAACTAAAGGTAATAGCATTGTCTTCCCTGATTCTTTTAGATATGAAAAATATCCTTTATGAAAGAAAGGATAACTGACAACTAACCCCCTATTCTTTTTGGGTTCTATCTTATTCAAATTTTAAATTCTTCTTTGGTGAAGGAGTTATTCCTTCCTGTAATTTGATTAGACATAGAATCCACTCTCATTCTACTAAATGTCCTAGATTCCTCCACCCCCCACATAGAAGTTGAATATAATTTAATATGGTTTTTATATAAATTAACTAAATTTATACTGAAGTATCCTTCAAAAGTAATTAAATACATACAAAATACAATTAACCTTGTTGTGAACAAAGTTATCCCCCTAAAAATGGGTGAAGATAACTTACTATCACTAAGAATTTGGTCTTTGGAACAAAAACAAGCAAAAGGTGGAATAACAGAAAGAGAAAGTGTCCCTCAAAGAAAATTAATTCTTGTAATTGACATATATTTCCTCAAACCACCCATAAGAGCCATATTCTGACTTTTATTGGGACAATATCTAATAATGGGTTCCATGGAATGGATCACTAATCCAGATCTTAGGAACAATAATACCTTAGAATAAGCATGTGTAATCAAATTAAACATAGCGATTTGATAAAAATCTATACCTAGAGATAACATCATATAACCTAATTGAGACATAGTAGAATAAGCCAAGCCTCTTTTAAGATCTTTTTGAGTGAGAACCATAGTAGTTCCCAATAGAGATATTATTCCACCTATCCAAGAGATAATATTCATTATTAAAGGTAGATCTCTGAAAAGAAGAAATAATCAAGCTACAAAAAAAGGAGTGTTCCAAAGCACTCATTTAATACATTGGCTTTGGTTTTTATGCCTACCCAACACTCTCTTCAAAGCATTCCAAAATAGTCATTCTATTTTGCTTTTGTTTAATTAGATTCTAACAAAAATATATCTTTATTCACATCATTATTTTCATATTAATTTTTTTTATTTTATTCGTAATCCTTGGTGGTGAATAAACACAAATGAAAAAACTTAAATGAAATGAGTTTTTTTAATTACATCCACAATGATCTTGATGTGGATGGAATCATAATGGTGTATTAAATGAAAAATGGATTGGTGTTTTTTTTTAAATAAAATTGTTATTCCTTTTTTTTTTAATTGTGGATGATTTTTTAAACATTTTTCTTATTTTAATGTGGAAAAATTGATTGGCATTTCTTTTAAATAAAATTGTTCCTCTTTTTTCTTTCAATTGTGGATAATTTTTTCAACATTTTTTTCTTTTAATGTGGTATCCATTCTCAATATTTATGTGTGTCTAAACTAGATATTATTGTAGGTTGAAATGCTTCTCTACTTTTAGTGTTCATATGATACCTAATAAATATATTATTTGCTCACATTATTTCTTGGATGTCACTTATCTACCTATCTCATATCTGATCCTGTGAGAACTAGTTCTTCTCTAAGTTAGGAGTATCTTCTCCATCCATTTGATTTTAGTATCTGCATATACTTTTTAATAATGTTCATAGGTCTAAATGAATTCTGTAAAATAATTTTATCGTTTCTTGTTTGTTTTCTTTCTCCATGTAATTATTCTAAATTTTTCATTTAAATATATTTTTTATTTCTTTGTTAGGGTTTGGACATTTATTTATGTCAATACCTTGTCTATTCATCCATTTTTTTGTTTAGTTTCATCTATGTGTTATTTATCTTATATAAATCTTATTCCTTTGTTGTATTATGCCAATTATCATTTTTCATGTTTTAGTTATGATTGTTTTTCAAATAGCATGTAATAGTTTTTGCTTTTAAAGGGAAAGAGCATGTTTCTACAAAGAGTATTTTGTACAAAATTGAAGCCTTGATTTTGAAGTTGTTCATTATTAAGCACAAGTTATCTTCTTTCATTTAAAACTTGAAGTATTGTTTCCTCATATAGGACCAATGAGGGGACAAGTAGCCCAAATAAGACCCTAATGGTCTTCCAATCCCACAACTCTACATTCCCACACCTATTTTGTAGTGCATAGTGAGTATTATTTTCATTATACACATGTCCCAACTGAATTTATTATGAATTCTAATCTAAAACACTAGTATTATGACACCACTTCAAGTAGATCCACTTTAAACTTGAAGTTGAAATGAACCTTTTTTTCTTTGTGAGGAGAAGACTAGTTTCTTAGTTTTGTCAACATTAACTTATTTCCACACCTCTTTATAAAAACATTATAGGCCCTATTAGTCATCTCTCAAGCCTTGACTTATTTTTGTAATTAGAATTAGATCATTAGCATATAATAATAGTTTCACTGTGTATTCTATCAAATGAAGCCCACCACCTCCATACTTGTCTGTCCATTTTTTTAGCTTGTCAATATATAACCCAAACAAAGTGGGAGATAAATTGCAGCCTTAGTTGACTCCTATGTCACTCCCAAGGTGCTCAGATAACCCTTCATGTATATTTATTTTGCCCTAGACTTGCTCATAAATAGTTTGTGGACTACCACCCTATAGTGTGAGAGGACCTTTAGTTCCTCCATTCTTCTCCATAATTTAATTTTTGACACTATATCAAATGCTTTCTTGAAATTAATGAACAACAATAGACTTCACCTTTTTATCCCAAACCCTTTCAATCATGTGTCTTAGTGTGACACAATGATCTATTTTTAGATACTTTGGTATAGAACTTGCATGGATTTTTGCTTTACATTTCCTTTTTCTTAAGCACAATTGTTGATTCTAATATGTATGCCAAAATTTTCATACAAACCTTATAATTGTAATTTTATTGGTGTATTTATGTGTATAGGGATCATTTATTCATATTAGCTTCTCACTAGTCATTTTTTATATTGGCAACACTTGTGACATTTCTCATTATGTTGTATGACTATTTATTCTTCTTTGTGTGGCCATGTGATCTTCCCATTCTTATTATTTTTTCCATCTCTATGTTTTTTTAGTTTTGTGATTGTTATTCTTCTTCATGTGTTATTGATTTTATCACTTGCTAGTATTGACATTATTTGATGTTGGTTTTATTTATATCATAATGTTTTGATACTAGTCAATGTAATTTTTTGGGTAATTTTGGCCCTCGAGTTGATATTACTAGTGGTTGACCCCTATTTTGTTGGCTTGTATATTTTATCTTATGTTAGCTTACACACCAACACTATGCCAATAGGTTCCTGATTTAAATTTGAGAAGTATATATATATCTAAAGACATCAAAAGACATTTAACAACCTAAAACAATCATGCAATTACATCACATGTTAATTGTATTCATATAAAATGTCTAAATTGGTAGTTTGAGTGTGGCTTGTGACACCCTATCCATAACTCGTTCTTGCATGCTCTTGTGACCCTTCTAGACACCTTTTCACTCATTACCAATCATTTAGAACCTTTTGAACCCTGATTCTAGCTCAGTCAAACTCTATTTCTTAGGTCAATCATATCCCTCTAGGTCTTGAACTTATAGGATAGGAGTGCCATTCCTAGACTATAGTGTTGGACCCTAGGGAATCCTACTTTTGGTGCTCCTATCCATTTGTACTTTGATCCTTAACAATCATTTTCATCCAATTTATATCCTTTATCATGTTAGCCTAGTGTGAATAAATCTAAACCATGACCAATAATTCCCTATAAAATCCCATCCAAAGGTCATTTACAAAGGGAGGTGATAAATCTTACAAAACAAGTAAGAATAAAATCAAACTACTAAGGTAAACTTCCCTATTCTCTACATACAGTCACCCAACACAACTAAAAACATATTCAAACCTTCATACCAATCCCTAGCCACCTTAATCACTCTCAATTTTGGCATTTTTGCATCCACATCACACTATTGCATAAAACACTTCAGGTGGGATAACTACATATGGCTTAATCCCTCTTCAGAGTATTGGTATGTAGGTAGCATGCCCACTTTCTCAAGTGATTCAAATCCTATTTTATCAAGCATGATGGAGGGTTAGGATTTGAATATTAAATCATCTCTATAGCACGCTTTGTCAACATTCAACACTCAAGATTTCATAGGTAGGCTCACACAAAAATAGCATAAATAACCCAAAAAATTTAGGTCTCTATGACTAGTTTAGACAACAGTGACAGGAGTGGAAAAAAATGCTAGACCCCAAAGTGTCTTATTTTGGTGGTCTTATCCTTTCACTGAATGAAAGCTAGATTCTAATTTACGACACTGTCCCAGTCTTGCACAACCAGTTTCAGACCCTATCTCAGTCTATTTCCAACTAAGTCATTATTTCTCCTTATTTATTGTTATTATTTGAAAGATAAAAAAGATACATAAATTATAAAAATTAGGACTGTAATTATTGTAATATTATTAACTAATTTATTAATCCAGACCCTTAACTAAAATAAGAATAAAAATTTATTATTCCCAAATAATTTAAATCATTTGGTGAACCTAAAGTACTTCATTTGCACATAAAAATACTAGGGAAATTTTATTTATGATTTTTCCAATATTTTTCTAATTTTTATTGCATTATTAAATCAAAATTTTGCATTTAATTTTTAAAATTTACCATAGTAATTTTAAAAATTATTTCTTTCAAAACCCTAATTATTTACTAGATCCCTCTACTTCTTGAGGTATCACCTTACATGTTTGTGAGCTTCGTATCTTTTTTTATGCATATTCTAGTTCATTGTTTAGATTATATTTATTTAATATTCTCTTTCATTTTTCAAGTTGTTTTTATTATGCCATCTAAGCTCCTTGTATCTCTTCCTTTGAGAAAAAGTGCAAGACTTAGTGGCAACCCTGTTGAATTCACCTAGATTCATCCAACCCATCCATATACCATGAATAAACAACCAACTTAGCTTTCTACTATAGATCCCACACATCTAGATTACACTAATTTCTATGAGGATAATTTAGATAATGAGTAGTATGAGAATAATAATGATGATACACACACCAATGTTCATGACCCACCACATCAAGCTCTTGATCCACTTCCACCTATTACTGATAATGATGTTGTCATCAAAAAATATTTGATTCTAAAATTTTTTTAAGAGAGACTTAAGAAACAACCGCAAGATCATGTCCTTATCTTACAATCTATCATGGAAATTAAAAAGGCTAAACAATTTGAGTCTTCCATTCTTTTAGAGCAACCAATAACAAATGACACTATGAGGGCAACTATGTCTCAATAACCCCCTATAAAAACCCAACCTTCTTATAAGGCACCACTAGTTATGATTAGTACATGTTTGTCTCCCGATGTGGCTGCCCTTGTGCAAGAGATAAAATCTCTTTAATCCAAGGTGCTACATCTTGATCAAGGTGCCTTTAGACCAACATAGGCTTTAGATTCTTTTGCTCTACTTCATACACCATTGGCACATCATATTGCTTCTACACCCTTGCCACCAGGTTTTATTCAACCCAAGCTCACTTTATATGATGACAAATATGATCCAGAGACACACTTGAGATATTTTCATGCAACATGCTTGGACTATGTGCCAAATGACTGGTTATTAACCAAACTATTTCCATGAAGTTTAAGGGATTATGATTTATAATGGTTCTATAGTCTACCAAATTAGTCAGTTAATGTAGTCAATCCTTTAACCAACATGTTCCTAGCTCATTTCAGCATTAACATAGGTGAAATTTTTTCTTATTCCCAAGCTTCATAATAGAAACAAAGGTCAAATGACCATCTCACAGATTATATTCTTTGATATAAGACTATCTTGGCTAAAATAACTAGCCCCATGGCTGATCAAGAATTACAGGATCTATTCAAATAAATTTTTTTTCTAGCTTTACATGAGTCAATAATTCTCAAAAGGTTTTCTTCCTTCATTGAGTTATGGCATACACTAAAGGAAAGGGAAGTCAAACCAATCTCAATGGGTACACAAGCATATCAAAAACAATAAACAAGAGTAATATTAAATTCTCATACAAAGTAAAGGTTAACGATTGAAAAATTCAAAGTCAACCTATAGTTAATGCGGCTTTAAATCCACCTCAACAAGTGGTTTTATCTGTACCTCCTTGATGAGCCTTTACCAATCTTCTAGTATCTCTAGCTAGAGTCTTATAATAGCTATTGGAATGAAATGGCATATCTCTCCCTCCTATTTTGGAAGTTTATCCAACAAAGCCTCTTCCATGTGGAGATGATCTAAATGCATTTTGTGATTTTTATAGGGTACCAAGCCACACTATAAATAGATGCATCAGTTTGAAACACAAGATATAGTACTTGATAGATGGAAACCTTATTGATCTTGACACTCTAATTGAGCCTCCTTAGGCAAAGCAAACACAAGACAAAGCTTTGAAAATTTTCTTAGATCAATTCCCACAACATTCTATAAAAAAGATAGGGAACACATCAGGTGTTTACCATACATATCATGAATATCATCCACCATCTACATATTGGGTACCTTTAGCCGAGTCACATCCTTTGAGAAACATGATTGGTGTGTATAATTCTAGAGTTCCAACTAGACCTTTTATTTCCTTCTTAGATTAGGAGAGAGTTGATGATGATTCAGATTACCATGCACTCTTTATCAGAGCTTATATTAATCATGATCCCATTCATAGTGTTCTCATAGATAATGGATCTAGTGTGAACATGTGCACTATGACATTACTATAACATTTGGGATATTCAAATGAAGATATTACCTTTATAGACATAGTTATCAACAAATTTAGTGGGTACATATAGAATTCATTGGGTGAGATTTTACTTCCTCTACAGGGTGGTCCAGCACATGTGGCCACACCATTTACTATTGTTCCTAGTGCAGGAGTCTTTGATATGTTTCTTGATCGACCATGGATTTATAAACTTCACGCATTACTTTATACAATTTACAGATGCATGAAATTCATTCACATTAATCAATTTGTTATAGTTGGTGGAGTTCTATATGAGTTACCACTCCCCACTTTAGAGCCATCTACTACTTTATAACTACCAGTTTCAACTTCTCCACTAGTTACAGTTCTTCCTCCAGCTTAGATTCCTTATGATTGATTGTACATATCTTATTTCAAAATACAAAAACATTCAAATATTTTAAAACACAAAAGCATTCAAATAATTTCAAAACACTAATAAATTTTCAATTGTATGCATTATCTATGCTTTACATTTCTACTACCATGCTAGACTTACATTTTGTTTTTCTATGCTATTGTTTGTCAATTTATCTACATTACCATGATTCACTTGATCTTATTTGAGTGTGTGAAGTGATACCCAGATCCTTGATTGCTTCACTTTACCCATTGAGGGGGCATCCTACTTCTACATTCAAGATATACATCGATATATCTACCTATCGAAGGCATCTTCTACATGACTACACCATCCAAGTTATGTCATTCTTACACCACACACTCTAATTATCATGTTGATGTGCATTAATTACTAGTTTACATAGATTATTCTATCAACACTCACTAGTATATATTACTTGTGTATCTCTTAACATCTACCTAGTTTTGTACTACATGTTTTGCATACTTTTACTTCTTGTTTTGATTAGTTAGATGTGATTGTATTTCCAACATTTACATGCCTTTCTCTTCTGATTTGATTAGCTATATGTGATTTCATTTCTTAGTTCCTATTTTTTCTCTTATGTGTGCCTTAAGACATTTACCAATGTCCTTTTCTTGTACTCTTCTATGTTCTTGTGGCCCTCGTGCCAACCTTACTTATTTTCAATTGAACGTGTATGTGGCATTTGAACATGCCTAGTATGTTTTCTTTCCTAATTTGAGTGACATGTGCTCATTTCCTTTATTTGATTGGCCCCTTGGCCAATTTTGTATTCTTCTTTATTCTTATCATGCATGCTTGTTTTCTTCCCAATTGTTTGCAATGCCATGATCCACATCATGCATTTTCTTGATTTTTTGGATGCCATGATGGACATCATGCTCCATCCATTTTTGAAAATTAACAAGAAACAACTAACATTTATAGTTTCAATTCAATATACTACACATTCTATTATATTGTTACATATATCTAAGCATACCCCTGTTGATCTAACAATCTCCACTATAAACTATGTTATTTCTTGAGACATCTTTTGGATTATCATTATAATATCATGTAATTCATAGAATAAAATACTTTTAGGGCTCTTTATTCTAAGGGAAGTCATTTTAGGGTCTTCATTCCTACCCTCAGAAGAGGGGGAACAAATAGGGGTTTTGTCACAAAGATCAGAGCTTTCTACTGATCAAAAATTAGTTTTTAAAATAATCAGAACAACATCTAGAGCCCAAACTAGGCATAACAGACCAAGAAAATAGTAATGAATATAAAACAATGATCATAAATAGAAAATAACAAGAGTGTTATACTTAGACTACAGTGCTAGACAACAAAGTGTCTTATTTTTTTGCTTTTGTTTAAACATAAAAAACCTAGAATTTATAGAAACAGATAGAAAGGTAAAGTCAGTTATAGTTTTGTCAACTATAGTACAATTCAAATTGAGTAGTCTTAGTACAATTTTACTCAGAGTATCTAAATATATGGGGTATCATGTGTGAAATGATAGCTATTACTTCTAATTTTAAATTAAGAAGTTGGTACAATTTCTAGATTAGAATCCATGTTATAGACACCAATGATTGGGGCCAATGTGCATGGTACATTTGCCTTTTTTTATTTTTAGTTCATCGCATGACCCAAGTATTCTCAGTAGTTGCATGACTTATTCAATTTTTAGGTGTTTGGCATCATTTTGAAGTGGCTTTCATATAAGCCTAGTTCCTAGTATTGAAGTGGCTTTCATACAAGCCTAATATACACCTTTCAGAGTGGCCAAGATCAGCCTAGTTCTTAGCACACATTCAACTATCCATGCCACATTATTATATTATACAGAATTCATGAGCTTTATGAGCCATCTCATACAATACACATTCATACCGATATTAATCCATAGCTTCACTTAGTGGGCAATGATGGATCCAAAGGACTAGTTAGCCATTGTTTTCTTGAACCACCTACTCAGATGGATTAGACACATAGTCTAAACATCGATTAACACATGCATGATCACATAGCTTCACTTAGTGGGTGAAAATGGAGCCAAAGGGATAGTCTTTGTATTCTTGAGCCACCCTCATGGAATTAAGCACTCAGATCCATTCATGATATTAATTTTGGAATAGCACATACCCAACATTACTCAACACATACCCAGCTTTACTCATCATCACTCAACATCACACATATTCATTGGATTCACCCTTATAGTTAAGTTTAAGTACACTTTCTATTTTTCCTTTATCCTAGAATTTCATGTTGTTGCAACACTAAAATAAAGGGAGGGAAAATATAGTCATATAAAATGTCCAAATTAGTAGTTTGAGTGTGGTTTGTGAAACCCTATCCATAGCTCCTTATTTCATGCTCTTATGACCCTTATATACACCTTTTTGATCATTTCCAGTCATTTGAAACCTTTTGATCCCTAATTCTAGCTTAGTTAGACTCTATTTTCTAGGCCAATCCTATCCTCCTAGATCTTGAACCTATAAGATAGGAGTGTCATACCTAGACTATAGCATGGGACCTTATGGTGTCTCATTTTTGGTGCTCTTATTTATTTTTACTTTGAATCCCAATGATCATTTTCATGTGATTCCTATCCTCACTGTGTCGACCTAGCATGAATACATCTAACCCATGACCAATAATTCCCTATAAAAGCCCATCCAAATGTCATTTACAAAGGGAGGTGATAAATCTTACAAAGAAATCAAGAATACAAGAAAACTACTAAGGCAAACTTCCCTACTCTCTACATACAATCACCCAACATAGCCACAAACATATTCAAACCCTCATACTAGTCCCTAACCACCTCAAGTACTCTCCATTTGGAATTTTTGTATCCATATCACAATATTACACAAATTACTTTAGGTGGGAGAACTACATATGGCTTGATCTCTCTTTGGATTACTGGTATATAGGTAGCATGCCCATACAAGGGTGTGGATCACATGTTTAGTGTATCTTACATGCACTAACCCCAAAATTTCTCAAGTTATTCAAATCCCATTTTATCAAGCATGATGGAGGGTTAAGGTTTGAATATTAAATCATATCTATAGCGAGTTCCATCAACATTCAACACTCAAGAATTCAAGTAGGCTCACATAGGAACAACACAAAGAACCCAAAAAGTTTAGGTCTCTATGACCAGTTTGGACAATAGCGATAGGAGTGGACAATAGCACTGGACCCCAAAGTGTTTTATTTTTTATGTTCCTATCCTTTCACTAAATGAAAGCTAGATTATGATTTATAACACTATGTTAGTCTTGCACAACTAGTTTTAGACCTTGTCTCAACCATCTCAGCTTGTTTCCAGCTAAATCATTATTTATCCTTATTTATTGCTATTATTATAAATGTAAAAAAGATACATAAATTATACAAATTAGGACTGTAATTATTTCAATATTATTTACTAATATATTAATCTAGACCCTTAACTAAAATAGGAGTAAAAATCCATTATTCCCAAAAAGTTAAATTATTTGTTGGCTTATATATTTTATCTTATGTTAGCTTACACACCAACACAATGCCAATAGGTTCCTAATTTAAATTTGAGAAATATATATATATATATATATATATATATATATATATATATATATATATATATATATGTATATATATATGTATATGTATATATATATGTATATATATGTATATATATATATATATGTATATATATGTATATATGTATATATGTATATATATGTATATATGTATATATGTATATATGTATATATATGTATATATATGTATATATATGTATATATTTATATATGTATATATATATATATATATGTATATATATATATATATATATATATATATATATGTATATGTATATATATATATGTATATATATATGTATATATATATATATATATGTATATATATATATATGTATGTATATATGTATATATATATATATGTATATATGTATGTATATATATATATATGTATGTATATATATATATGTATGTATATATGTATATGTATATATATACATATGTATATATATATATATATGTATATATGTATATATATATATGTGTATATATATATATATATATATGTATATATATATATGTATATATGTATATATATATATGTGTATATATATATATATGTATATATATGTGTGTGTGTATATATATACATATATATATATATACATATATATATATACATATATATATATATATATGTATGTATATATATCATAAAGACATCATAAGACATTTAACAACTTACAACAATCATGGAATTACATCACATGTTCATACAATTACAAGGATCATGTCTAAGGTTTTCTTTTACTCTACTTTTATGTCATTTTCTACTTATTATTGCATACATGTACCAAAATAAGGAATAATGTAAGATCATTTAGATTGTATAGCTGATTTCATCTCATCTCATAAGAATAAGGGTTGGGTTATTCGTACACATTAAACTAATTGTTGACTTGCATAAATTGTGTTGGCTTACAACATGTCAACAAATAGGGGAGAAATCATAACAACACCAATTTTTTTATGCCTTAACCTATAACACATCTAGGGACATGTGTGGGCCTACTTGTAGCTTCCATAACTAGTGTCCTTATCTTTAAACATTTTATAGGTTTTATATTGTTAAAAGGGTTGGCCTATGGAATAAACATGGCTAGAGTAAAGTATATATAAGAGGTAGTGATTAGTACTTGATCCTCATGTTGTGAATTCAGTTCTTATTGAATTATATGGAGGTTTCCCCCACAAAGTAGCTTAGTCATATTTATCAAGTAATATACTCTTTTGTCTATCATTATTGTGAATCTGCTCATTCTATTCTTATTTATATGATATATTATTGTTGATCTATTCTAGTTGTGTGAATTATGTACATAATTGCATTACAAGTGGTATCAAAGCTTTATTTTAGTAAATCTCTACAACATAATGTTTTTAGAGTGTGGTGATCATTCCATGAGCTTAAGGATTGAAAAAACATAATTTGTTATCTAAGAATAATATTTTTTTACCATTAATATAGTATTGATTGAGGTTTTTTTTTAATTTTATAATTTCTTTTCACACCTTGTGAAAATTATGAATCATTGGATTGATCTCGGTGAGACAATCATAATGGTATAATTCAGTGGTACACTTTTTTTAGGCCCAAAACCCTAGAGTTAGTGTATTGGAAGACTGAACACCCGAGGACATAGAAAAGGGAAAACCACTATAAGAAAAACACCTAGTAAGTATGATATAGATCTAGATATTTATAACTAAATGAATATTGAAGTGTAATCACAAATCCAAGGTGAGATGAAAAACATGGCTAAAAAAAGATATTGATAAGGTATTTGGTGAAGTGAATGCATTGCAAGGAATGATGACTTATATTTAGGTTCAATAAACACATATTTTAACATCCTTTTCAGATATAAACATAAATCCATAATCGAATAACATGCATTCTGATCATTCAAGTGCTCCCAACCAAAACAATCACAACCCAAATACATGAGCAAGGAGCATGTTTCTAAAAGTGGAAGTGTGTAAGTTTAATGGTAACAATCTGGTCACCTAGATCAACTAAATGGAAAACTTATTTGATTTACATTAGATCCCATCTTCATAACAAGTTGTCATGGCAACCTTGTATTTGGAACTAGATCTATTTATTTGGTACATATAGCTTTGTGCCTAGAAGAAAAAAAACTATCTTATGGCTACTTGGTTCATGTTCATGGATGAGCTATAGATGCACTTCAGTAACAATGTAACAAAGAGCTAATTTATTCAACTAGAAAATCCATGACAAATAATGATAGTCCAAGATTAAATTCAATAATTCTAAAATATTTCTCTATGCATGACTGACATCACAAAGACAACCTAAATGATTCATTCATGGGTCACCTCAAGGATAACATTCAACTATATGTTTGCATATTTAATCCAAGTTATGCCTAAGAATCCATAGTATGGACACATAAATTATAAAAAATAAATATGCTCAAATGGATGGATTTCACTACTATCAAAGAGTGCATTAATTCAATGCAGTCATTCCATCAGCCTACCAAATTGACTCCTCAACAAATTAAAGATAAAAGATCAAAATGTTTATGTTTCAATTATGATATCAAATGGGGAAAGATCCATAAATTCATTGAGAATAAATTATTATACATTGAAGGGACTGATGAGGAAGATGAAGATGATGAAGCATCTAGTCAAAAAGAAGAGGTACCGAAAGCATAATCTCATGAGTACCTGACAGATATCTCATGGCATCCACTTTATGGTATTAGTACTCCATAAACTCTTAAGGTTGTGGGATTCCTAAAGAAGAATAAGGTGATAGTATTAATTGAATTAAGAATTACACACAATTTTATCAATAATAAGTTGGTGACACGTCTAAACTATTTTATTTACCTAGATCTAAAATTTTAGATTATGGATTGCAGATGGAGGCACAATCAATTGTTTAATAAATGTCATAGTATCAAATTTGTTATGGGATATTAAAATATATATTCCTGGATGATTTTTACTCCCATGGGTGGAGAAGAATTTTTTTTATAAGTCTAATGGCTCACAACATTGGACACAATCAAGATAAATTCCAAGAGTTATTCATGTACTTTCATTCTGATGGTAGGACATTTGAACTTCATCGATCAAGAGAAAAATATATACAATTGGTTAGTTCTCACTATATACAAAATATTTTCATAAAATGGGCTAAAAGACTTGTATCATGGTTGTGTTACATATAGTTATACCAAAAAAGGAGTCTACACATCTTGCTTTACAATAAATTATTGATGGCCACTCAATTATTTTATGAGCAATGCCAAAAGGTCTCCAGCCAAAAATAAATCATGATCATGTCATTCGATTGATTCTTGGGAGTTAACCACCAAACATCTAACCATACATGTACCCTTATTCCCAAAAGAGTGAAATTGAAAAAATGGTACATGGGATGTTAAATACAAGTATTATTAGACATAGTCAAAGTAAATGTTCATCCCTAGTGGTCATGGTGCTTAAGAATGATGATACTTGGTGATTGTGCCCAAACTAAAGATAACTCAATAAGTGCACCTTCAAAGATAAGTTACATATCCCTATAATTGATGATTTGATCGATGAGTTGTATAGTCTTATATATTTTATAAAACTAGATATTCATTCTGGACACCATAAAATTTGGATAAGAGACAAAGATTTCTTGAAAATAGATTTCATAATTTATGAAGGCCATTATGATTTTTTCAACATGACTTTTTGGAGATGAATTTGTGCATGCAAATATGACTATTAGTCATTTTCCTTATTTGGATGTATCTTAGATAGTGTCAAGTTGGGGACTCTTGGTAGAAACTCTCCCATGAACTATTTATGCCCCATTAGTATTCAAAGGAGAGGTGTAAATACAGAATCTAGGGTGAGGCACACCTACATGGACCAAAATAGTGTTTTCTACATGAAATAATATATACTTTAACCCTATCCCAAGCCTAGAAGACTTAAATTACCATCTTACATTAATATCAATGTCAAAAGAAAACAAATTATATCTATCAGGAGCCAAAAATAGGTGTATTTTACACATCTAAGACCAATGATGAAAAAACAAAAATAACAAACATTTTGATATATGGGGAGATTTAAGTGGTGTGAGCATCACTTCTTCGAATGGACATATGATGTAAAGGATTCAATGTACCTTTTCACCAAAAGTGGAAATAAATAAATAGTTCTTGTGATTGTTGTATATTTATTACATAGCCAAGTGTACTTCATACCTAATCTTTGTCTCATTATTTTCATTTTTTTATCTTTGGTTTTCCTTGCTAAGGAGATCCAATCCCTATATAGGATCAACACTTACCTCTCTTTGGTGTGGTTTTTCCATTCCAATTCATGGTTATTTTGGTTTTTCTTATGACTATCCTCTAGAGAGTTTTTCCTTAGGGTTATAGCTTTGTGTTTCTTCAATCTAATTTACCCCCTTATTTTGGCTTTCCTTTTGTTTACCTATTTCTCTTGGTTGGAGTTTCTATCCTCCAATGCCTTATTTTTCCTTTATTTCCCATGGAAGATTATTCACTTGTAATGGTTTGCCCACTCTTATTGTGCACTCATATTTTTGGTGTTTTATCTTTAGTCACCTTGCTTCTCTTTGGTGTGGGTTTTCCATGTTGGTTCATGGTTATTTTGGATTTTATTATGAATATGCTCTAAAGAGTTTTTTCTTGTGGATTTTGCTTGACATAATTTACCCCCTTGATTTGGATTTCCTTTTGCTTATCTATTTCTCTTGGTGTTTCTATCCTCTTACAACTTATTTTCCCTTTATTTCCCATGGGGGATTCTTCCCTCGCAAGTGTTTTCTAACTCTTATTGTGAGATCATATATTTTTTGTTTTAGCTTTAGTACTTTTTCAAATTTTGGGATTAATTCCTATCCTAGAAAGGTTTTATTGTCCCTATTATGTGCATTCAAGTCCCATTGACCTAATTTGGTCACTAGAACATTAATATAGTAGTATTTATTTATTTATTTTAGTTGTAGCTCTGTGTGAAGGCTCCAACATGAGTAAGTGGTTAACATTATGGAGAAAATTAGATCCTTTAATTATAAGGCTAAGTGGAAAGAGTGATATGAGATAAATAACTTATTATTTTGATAGCTAAAAGTTAAAATATGAGGAAACTTTTGAATTAGTCAAAGGGGATAGAAGTATTTCCAATGATTTGAGGGTTATTAAAAATATTTACTAATTTTTGTCTAAAATCCTATTTACCTCCTCAGTAATTAATCCTAATATTCAACAAGATAGACATCATTGTTGTAAAGTTATCCTAAAAAAGGTGTTCAAACTAGAGGCAACCAATTTATATAAGAGAGAAATGAGAGACACTAATTAGAGTACTTGATGCTTACCTCTATAAATTTTGTTTTTGGACTCAACCATATAGTTTTAGTTGATAGCCAAGTATATAAGGCTAGTATAGGTTTTCATCTCTACAAGTTTGATAACATTATAGGCATTAAAATAGGTAGTTTAGCCTTTGTTATCCATATAGTATGCTCATTTACTAAAAGATCCATAATACACAACTTGATAAAAAAAAGATGTTTGTGGGCAGTTATCCCTTGTAGTTGGTTGTTTATTTTCTCTTAATCAAACATTTTTTCAAATAGATATTTTGGGTGATAGGGATGTACATATGTTTGAAAATATAGTGCTTAAAATATAATATGCATATCATCTCAGCTTTCTTTGAGCAGTTGTTAAAATACATGAACTATGAGTTTGTTGCTATATAGGATAGAGATATATAAATAATTTTGCAAGCATAGGTCCCACTTTGAGCTAGAAGACAACCAGACTATTTCATGATCTCAATCAGAATATCAAATATATTTTCCTTCTACCATGATGGAATGTTTTTGTTACTTGGTCTCAATCTCTCCTACCTCACATTTGACTATAAATCTCAATATAAATTGAATTTCAATTGTAATTATATTTATGGTAATTACATTTGTTGATCAAATATAATGACACTGAAAAATACTATTCATCATGGTACTAGTTATATAGGAGTGGATAAATGGATCAATAATATATATACTTCTGGGTAGGATCCCATTTTGAGTGAAATATGTAAACACGCATAAGGCCCAAAGTGTTCTTTTACAAATTATATGGAAAGAACTATATAGATATAAAATTATAAATATAAAAACTAATGGAAGTATGAATAACTTAGCTATGCATTCAATAAACAATTATGAATTGCAATAGAGTGATATATATTGTTATAGCTTGATGATTTCCTAAAATGGAATGAGTTCACCTATATATGAGCTTAAGGTTATCATAAAATGTATAAGATCACATCTTGGGCCATATCAATACATTGCATAATGGCTGCTTATAATATACTATAAGAAGCCATTATGCAATGTATTGGTATGGCCCAAGATGTGATCTTATACAATTGATGATATAGATTTGTAACACATAACAAACTGCTTACAAACTCTATACCAGTGTAACAAACCTATTGATAACCAAAGATTGCATGCTTTGAATAAATAACCTAATCTAACTTATTTTTAAAAATATAAGGATTATTATTTTTCACATTGGCTTCTTATATATATTTACAACACATAACAAACTTCTTATAAACTATGTACGAGTATAACAAACCTATGGATAACCAAATATTGCATGCTTTGAATAAATAACCTAATCTACATTATCTTAGAAAACATCATAACCATTTATTTTCACAACTAAATGTTAATTTTACCCCCTTAATGACTTAACCAGATACAAACTAAATGATTTAGTCATTATGACAATAATATGATCTTGTGTAGAATGCATGGCTCAAAGAGTTTGATTTAATCAATGTGTAACTTTTCTGCCAATGTAACAAATATTTTAAAGTATCCCTATCATCACCATTCCATCTCACTAGAGTATATGGGTAACTAGCCACTACCACTATTGAGTATATTAAGAATTGGTGTTTGATATAGGGTTCAATTAGTTGTGAGATATATATAGACATGTCTTGAATTTTTGTTGTTAAAGTGATCAATTTTAAAACAAACAATATCATCATATTAAGGCAATGAATCTCAATACAATTAATTTGATTGTACTTTCAAGACTAAACAATAATATACTGATATGATATACCTTTTAAGGGTATACTTGTGTTGTTCTTCTAATCATTTGATATATGATGCTCTCCAATCTTGAATTCTTCTGGGACATCTGCCACACACCATAACTATGGGACCTATTTTCATGCAAATACAACACATCAAAACTATGGTGGCATATTCAATTACTTGAAGGTACATGTTTAATGACCACTATGCCCTATATGGGACTATTCATGGGAGCATAGTATTAAAACCCATACTCAGTAACTACCCAACAACCAAAACAATTGACCCATACTTGGGACTCAAAAATTAAATGACAATTATGAGGTAGTTTTATCACTACTATTAAAATATATATAAATTCATAAAATACATTGAAACACATAAAATAATGAAATGAATGTAGAGAAATTATTGTAGAGAACACATAACTCAGAGTCAAAAGTATGTTTTCAATGGCTAAAGATCCATATAAATATAAATTTAACTGTGACAAACCCTATTTTCAATGGTTTTCTATGGTATAAAGTTCCATATTAACCCTTTTTATAGTCAGATTATAATTTGATTGTATGTTACTGTGACTGTATTAACTCTTTTTTCATGTTTGTTTTTCTACTCTAGATATGAAACCTTGGGGCTTAGGGCCTGTTAAAAGCTCATTCATGTTGGTCAAGGCTCATGCCCTATGGTCACAATGCAACATACTACCCATCATTGTTTGAGCCTTCAAACTACTTACCCATGTCCCAGTCTTATTTTTATTTGCTCGCCTTAAGGGTTTATAAGTGAAGGAGTTGCCTCACTACTTGTGTCTCACTCAAACTCCAAACAAAGCCTAATCAGAGTCTAAAAATTTTCAAATGGAATAATCATGATTTGTGATAGTAAAACCCTATAAATGAAGGGAACAATAGATATAAAAAATTAAAAATTACAAAAAAAGTGAATACATGATGGCAAACAAAGAAATGAATGGTTTTTTTTTTCATTATATTTAATGAATATACAAGTCAGGGCTGAGTAAAGCCCTAAAATCCATAGTTGACCATGAGTAATTACCTATAGTTAACCATGATTTTTAGGGTTTTACTTGACCCAAGTTACTACAAAATATTTTTAATCTACAAAAAAATTAAGTTTTTCCATGGGTACCTCATGAGTTTTAATATAAAGCATGGGACTATTCATCCCCAATGGTTCTATTATTCCCTTCTTGTAGCCTGATCAATTCCTCTAAAAATTTCTAGTGATGGAACTCCCATAACAATGACTTGATAAGTACCACTTTTCTCAAATGGCTCTTAAATGTATCATTTCTCAAAACATGCCTCTAATGTCATTTATTACACACCTTAGGTGTCATTTTTTACACACCTCGAGTGTCATTTCTTAGACATGCATCAAGTCCAAATAGATTATCAAATACCACTAGCTTCTAACTCATTATATAATTTAATATCTTCCACAATAGACCACCTTGTCACATGAACACTTCATCTAATGTACCTTTTCAAGCTCAAAACACCTCATCAATTAGACACTTCATATGAGATATCTTTTCCACTTCATAATACCGTGCCACTTAGGCACTTCATTTGATGCACCTTAGCCTTAAAAAATCCTTCTTGACTCTTTGAACTTGAACTGGTTCTATCAATTTCAATGGATGCGATAATTTTCCTATCTCTACTACTATGACCAATACACCATTACTTGCTTTCAAGGACAAGACATTAATTGTTATAAAAAATATGTCCATCAATCCCAACTATCTATCATGTAGACAACTTGATTTTGGAATACAAATTCATAAACCTACAATAGGTTATTGTTCGTCAAATTGGCCCACATATGAAACATTGGTCTATATGTGGTGTGAGAAGCTGAGCAGAGCCCTGGTCGAGGGAGTGATCTAAAGGTATAAAGAGTAGACAAACTTCATAATCCTATCACATATCACTTTCAAGCTTTTGAAACACTTTAAACAAGATTAAAGTGTGAATTTGGTGATTTTAAGGAACTAGACCGTTATGGCACATCATATAAGAATAACCAAGTTAGTTTGGTTATGCATTTCATAAGTGTAATTGAGAAGTTAACCAAGGTTGAATAATTTCATAAAAGTGATGTATTTCATTCCCTAATTACCCCTTACAAGTTTGGAGTCTTGATGTGTTTTCTATCTCAAGATATGACCCTTCAAAGATGATCTAGCAGTGTGGGATGTACCTAAGGATGTTAAATTAAAGCCATAAGAAATAGCAATTTGGATTCAAAAAATCCTTAACAAGTTTCAAGTTGAACGCATGGCTGATAAGTGGCATGATCTTAGAGGTTGGGAGCATAGATAAATGGCATGTAGGTAATCTCATTAATTCAAAAATTTAAAAGGTCCTGGATCAAGATTGATGGTGTGTATTCTTGCATACAAATCTTGATCGATATTCTACATCCAAGGCGTAAGGTCAATAAGTCAAAGATAGATCAACAAAAAGTGTTAAATCATGCATCAAATATCTAAAGTGATCATAGGGATAAAAGGTTAGAGGATCTTGAAGATGAATGTGAAGGTGCCAAGTATCTCAATCATAGTGAATTGATAACATATATACAGTCTATATTTGATCATAGGTTTATATGGAGATTAATAGCCCATGTTTGATCAAGTAGATTAGTAGATCAATGGATCACATTCAATCGTGTAGGAGCAAATAGATGATACAGATCAAGGTCAAAAATTCAAAGAGCCTAGACTACATGCAAGGTTGACATGTGGCACAAGCACATCAACCAGATAGAGACTGATAGTAGGGTCCACAAGAGGCATGTGAGACTACCAAGTGTCACATTTTTGAAAGTCAAGATAAATATCAATGTAGGCCTGCCAAGTGGCAAAACCTAGAGAGTAGATCATAGATCAACAAAAATAATGAAGGTCAAAGCCAAGAGACTCCTAAGAGGATCAATGAAGTAAATTTGATCGAGTTCTAGGGGCACAGGATGAAGACACGTGTCTAAGGTGACAATGGCTAGGTTTTAAAATGAAATAAGCAACCCAAGGAGATGCCACATAGGTAGACACATTAGGTCAAAATATTTCACCACCTAGGTAAGAAAATGTATAAATGTGAGATCAAATACAATCTAGGTTACCAAAAGAAAACCTTGGAGAATTGTAGGATGCCATTAAGGCTCAATTAGGCCTCTCAAAAGCCTTCAGATGTAAGTTTTATGTCTTGTTAATGATCAAGAAACCCTAGCTTGTAGATATTCTTTAAAATTATGACTATATGAAAACTAATAATGTGATTGTTTTTCATCTACAATGGACCTATGTTCATGGGTTTAGAGTAATGGTAGAGTTGTGACTAAAAAAGCAATGTCAAAAGGGACACCAGTGAATGAGTTCAAGTGACTATCTAATAGTGTAAAGAGCATATCAAGATGAAGCATGGTTTTGTAATCTCATTAAGAAGATGGAGAGTTTGGAGGTTGAGGAAGATAGTGGAGCATTCAATGAAATTTCAAAGTCTTTGGAGACTATTCCTTCCTAATAGAGTATGACTTATCATCCTCAGCAAGTTCTTATCTTTTGGTGTGTTTCTAAGCCAATGAAAAGGATTGAAAGCTATTTGGAGCTAATGAAAGTTAATTTATAGAGGCAAGATTAATTATAATCAATCAAAAGTGGTTGGGCCTCATTAATTAATTTTTATTTCCTCACTTCCCTCTCTCTCTCTTCCCCTTTTCTTATATATTCCCAATTTCTTCCCCAAGAAAAAATAACTCTTATGTTTTTGGCATGCCCAGGCTATGCCAATATTTGTACTCCAACACCTATTTGATGCAATTAAAGACTCAATTCTTTTATTTACTAGCATAATTGAAATGTGTCCTATGAATTCATTGATGTGGTTAAGTGAATGCATGTTTTTATTTTCCTTTGTCTAAGTGTTCTCACATTCATGAAGCATTTTGTAGCTCTCATAGGTCATTCTAAGTGCCATAGAGAGTTTAATGATTCATTTGGAAGTGGACAACTACCCTCCCATGCTAGATTGATAGCTAGTTAGTGCCTTTTTATGAAATACTTATGTGAAATCCAATTAAAGAGCTAGTGAAGTGATATTTATAGTCTTGAAAGTGTTTCATAGTGTGTTTTGTGCAATTATAAGCATTCAAAACATGAGTTCATCACTTTCTTTTACATGTTTTCATGAATTAGTGTCTATTTCTCTCCCTTTTCCAAGCAATATATTAGCTTAGGTGATAGATCTAAGGGAACCAACCCTCTCTAGAGGTTCAACCTCATTATAGGATACCCATAGCCTGAGGTTATTCCTATTTTATGGATTAGTTAGAGGAGAGCCTGAATAACTCCCTCCATGGGTGCAAATTAAGTCCATAATAGTTTCTAGCATGCCTGATGGGACTATTCTCCTTGGCATAACTGAAGTTTGGATCTGATGAGAAGTATTTTTAGTAAAGGAAGACATCCATCATCATTAGAAGCTAAATATTCTTCATGTTGTTGAGTTCATAAAATCATCTAGGCAATACTCTCATGACAAAGGTTACCACAAAGTCAGTTAATAAAGGTATTCCTTTTGAATTCATTGAGTTTCCTCCTAATTCATATAAAAAGAGTAAGATTTAATAGGATAAAACCTTATCCTCAAAGGCAATATTCATAGCCTGGTCATCCTGTTATCCTAAGTAATGCAATTCTCACTATCTAGATGGCCATCAGAAACCAAGTGTTTATTCCATTCAATAGAGGTAGTCCATTGAATTTATCCCATTTTGATGACATTCCTCAATCTTCTCTTAAGAGTATCTCATTATTCTTAGGAGAAGATCAAACAACTCCTATTGAGTACATCTAGGATGTTGCCAACCTTTATTCAGTTTACAATGTTATTCAAGAGAATGTAGCTATTAGACTACTTATTGCTTCCTTCAAATGAAAAATACTAAAGTGGTATATAACCTTCCACTAAATTCCATTTCTACTTGGGATGAATTAGGTGAAGCCTTAATCAGACAATTTCAAGATAAATTTGATCAACTGTCTTTAGTTGAACAACTGACTACCATAAAGAGATCTCATGAGTTTATGTTTGATTTTGACCTTAGATTCCAAAATACATGGACCAAAAACCCTGCATTGATTAGACCATACCTATAATATGCCTTCTTGTAATATTTGAAAGCCCTCAACTCTGATATTAGTGTGATGATACAATCAATGGGTGGTATTACCTTGCCAGATGCCTAAGAGGTTACAATAAGAGTAGAGAACAACTTGATACAAGCTGGTAAACTCTCTCTAAAACCTATAATGCCTATATTCCCAAAACTAAAGTCTATACCGATTCCTCAAGTTCCTCAAATTCCATCTTTATCTCCTATTCCATCCCCTCAAGCTCAAATTATAGTGCATTCTAGTCAATATAATGAGCTTAGAGAATTGAAAGGTTTATTACAATATTTTACAAATGAAATAGTATAACTCAAGAGAAAATAATACCAAGCTAATAGGCCTTATCAACAACAAAATCAGACCACATATCAGCCTCTCAGAGATCAAAGCCTCCTTATCAAGGGTTCAAAGAAAATAGACTACCCTACCAACCACAAGGATCCTTAACTCAAGCTAAACCATATGCAACTCTTGATCCTAATGTACCTTCCACTTTAAAAGCTATTATTCCCACACCACCTCAAAACAACTTGATGTATAATTTAGGTCGATAACCACCTAATCTCAATGATGCTCAAAACTAAGCCTTGGTGTCACAAAACATTATTATGCCATAAATGACACAAGAAGAGTTTTATCTTCAAGGGAGTAAGTAATAAATTTTTTTTGGAATCACAAGTATAAAATCAAAAAGTTCAAGGCTATATTGATTCCATTAATTTGAATTGGAAAATGGATGATCATGTTGTATTTAATCAAGTTAGCAAAACTAGCAATATAAATGGTCAAGTTACAGCTCTTACTAGAGCTAAAATAAGAGCCATTGATGAGGCTCAAGATGTGAGTAATGCTTCAATTACTTTTAATGTTGTTTCTAAGAGAACCCAAGATCAATTCTACCCATACAACATATACAAATTAGAATATAGAGGTTGGGAAAGTTCATCAAGTACCTCTAGTTCATGAGCAACTAGTGGTTCAGAAAGTGTAGCCAAAGGTTAGTGGAGCTCAATTCATTATAGTGGATCAAATTAATAATTATAACATCAGAATTATCATGTGGGATTCCATATCTATTCCAAGACAAAAATATATTCTCATTCAAGAGCTTTCAACTCTTAAATTGTCTCTAAAATTGGGTGAGATAGAAGGTGGTGTCCTAACTAATTTAGAATAACCAACTAAAAAACAAGTAAAATAGGTACATAAGATGGTAAATGTGGAAAAAACTAAGGCAAAACCAAATAAAACTCCTTATTTCTACCTCTCTTTTATAATTGGTGACACTTTGGTCCATAACTGTATGGTGGACAGTGGATCTAGTAGCACTGTTATGCCTAAGCAAATTGTAAATAAGCTTGGTCTTGTTTATGAACCAAATAATAAGGGAGTGTTAAAACTAGATGGATAATCAAAAAATATAGTAGTCATCGTAAAAAATATAAATTTGAAACTACATGTTTGTCCCAATGTTACTATTCAATAAGATGTAGTTGTGGTGGACTTACCTCCCTAATTTTCCATGTGTCTATCAAGGAACTTCACCTCAAAGATTGGATACTTATCATCTTATTATGCATATATGATGTTTATAGCTACGTATGGTACCAATTCAATAATACATTCTAAACCTGTTTCATGTTTTCGTTTAGAGCCATATATGCCAAGTGTTGTGAACACTAACTGTGTCATCTCAGATGAGATGCTAGAAACTAGTGAAGTGGAAACTAAATCACCTTTAGATGAAGTTATAGACTTTTTCCTTAATGATTGGGCCTCTAAATTTCATGATAATTATCCTTATAAATTAATTGAAGAATAAGTACTTGGTTTTTATTTCCTCCATGAGAATGACACACTAATTACAACCATAATGAAGTATGATGAGTCTCGTGATGGTCTATGGTGATTATACATTCATGGATCAAAGAATAAGAATGGTAATAGGGATGGAATGATGTTTATTTCTATATAAAATAAAATTTATTTCTCTTCTATTAAGTTTTAGTTTAGTTTTTCAAATAATGTTGCAGAATATGAGGCACTAGTTCATTGTTTGCAGTGGGCAAGGAAGATGAAAATCAATGCCTTTCAAGTTTTTGGTGATAATGAACTTGTAGTTTACCAAGTAGGAGGTCTTAATATATGCAAAAATTTATTTCTTAAATCTTAAAATCATAGGGTGTGGGACTTACTTGAGGGTTTTCAGGGTTTCAACATTCAAGCAATACCAAGAGGTGAGAACAAACATGTAGATAGGTTGGCTACCATTGGGGCACAATTTAGTATCCAAACTGATATAAAATATGAAAAAATTCAATCACACATTAAGGTGGTTATAAATCCTTCTATTCTGGATAAACATGAGAATTGGAAAGTGTTTGAAGATGACAATCAAAATTTTAGGTTCTTACAAGAAGACGCTGAGTTTTCCTCAAGAAATCAATCAAAGTTCTTGTAGCAATATGGTGATTAGATTGTGCAACTAAAAACAAATAATTTTCCAAGGGATTGGTCACACTTGAGAATATATTTAGTGGTGATGATGATTTGAGAAAGCAAAATTCATCTTTGTCAACAAAAAAGGAAAATTATGCTAATGTGGAGATTGCAACTGGTAAGAATTTAAAGTTAGGTAAGGTATATACTATTTGACAAAAGGAAACTTTCATTGAATTATGTGTAAGTTTTTTTTATGTGTTTTCATGGTAGTAAAGTGATCTCAAGTGATTTTATCCAAGTCTATCTCAACACACCATTGAGTTAGAGGTTGAAACTAAACAAGTAAGACAAAGACAAAGGCCTATCAATCCAAAGCTTAATCCTTTGATGAAATATGAGCTTCATAAGCTTATAGAGTCAGCTATTATAATTTCAATCAAGCACTCAACTTGGGTGGCAAACCTTGTTCTAGTATAAAAAAATAATGGTGAGATTAGACTGTGTGTTGACTTCCATGATTTGAACAAGGCTTCACTTAAAGATCGCTATCCATTGTCATCTATGGAACAACTTTTATAGTTGGTTATAGGTTTAGAGAGGTTTTTTTTTATGGATGGATATAGTGGTTAAAATCATATTTTGGCCAAGGAAGAGGACCAACTTATGACAACCTTCACTACAAAGTGAGGGATATTTTCATGTATCAATATGCCCTTCAATTTATCCAATGTTGGAGCAACCTTTTAGAGAGCCATGTATATGGAATTCTAGGGCATTCTTAACAGGTTTATACTTGTTTATTTGGGTGACATAATAGTTTTCTTAAACAATGCAAGTGAGCACATGGTTCACCTCAAACAAGTGTTTAAAATGTGTAGGCAATTTAGGGTGTCCTTAAATCCCAAAAAGTGTGTCTTATTAGTTCATGAAGGTAAGCTTCTTGGGCATGTGATTTCAAAACATGGTTTAATTATATATCCTAAAAGGATAGATTAAATTCTTACACTTTCCTTGCCCAAGCACAAGAAATATTTACAAAGATTCTTAGGGAGAATCAATTTTATAGGAAGATATATTTTAGATTTTGCCACTTACAGCCATGCTAAAGAAGAATTAGAGTTTCAACTGGTCCAAGGAAGGATTAAAGAGTTTTGAAGAAATCAATAATTCCATAGCTAATTATTCTACACTCATAAGCCTAGATTTCACAAAGGACTTCATTTTTTACACTTATGCTAACATAGACACCATTTCGGGCATTCTTATGAAACAAAATCATGAGGCTTTGGAGTGACCAATAGCCTTTTTCAGTCAAGGCTTGGAAGAGTATGAAATAAGGTAATATTTTGTTTTAAAAATGTAATTTTAGTTATAAGGTCTCTCAAGAAATTTAGATATATGTTATCTAACAATAAAATACACTTGATGGTTGCCCATCCAAATATTAAGGAGTTAATTTTGAACAAAGACAAATAAGAAAAGAGCTAGTTGGATAATGAAGGTAATGGAGTATGATGTGTAAATAAAGGTGACAAAGCTAATTAGAGACAAAGGACTTTATGGGAATCTTTCCTAAGACTTACAAGAGGCTAATGAGGTGGTTCTAGTGTCAAATAATATAGAGGTTGTAGTAGGTCATACCTCACCTTCCAACTGGTTTCACGACTTGATAAGATATCTCCAAGATAGTATTTATCCCTTTCATCTAAGTTCTTCAAAAATAATATATTTCAAATTGAAATAAATTCCATTTATTCTTTTTGATGGTGTTTTGTTCAAGAAAGATATCAATGACATGTTACTAAGATGTATAGAGCAAAGCCAAACACGGAGATTGCTTGAGGAGTTCTATGATGGACATAGTGGAGGGAACTGTTCTACAAGGACCATAGCCCTTAAGATCATGAGAGGTGGGTATTATTGGCATAACATATTTGGTGATTATCATTCATGGGTTATAGAGTGTAAACAATGTGTTATGTTTATAAGTAAAGTGAAAATTGCAGCCTTAGTCCTTCAACCAATTGTGGTTGATCAGCCCTTTGTCTAATAGGGATTGGACTTTATTGATCTCAATAAACCTTCTTCGAGTTCAGGATATAAATGGATACTAACTACTACATATTACTTCACTAAATGGATAAAGGCAGTAACATTAAAAGAAGCAAATGAATCCAATGTTCAAGATTTATATGAAGGTTTGATTACTAGATTTAGAGTTCCTTCAACCATTATTTATGATAATGATATGGACTTTGTGGGGATTAGGATCAGCCAATAGGCTATTCAACATGGTGTCTATCTCAGAACTTCTACAAATTATCATCCATAGGGTAATGGCCTCGTTGAATCCACAAATAAGAATGTATTGAAGATCATAAGAAGGACTATTGAAGATAATAAGAGGTCATGGCATCTTAAGCTAAAATCAGCTCTATGGGATGATAGGATCACCTATAAAATATCAATATCCAACTCTTTATAAAATATAATATATGGTAAGGAAGCAAGATTACCTATTTATCTTGAGTTTATTGCTTTGAAAATAATGCATCAACTTGAGTTGTTAGAGAATGAACCAATGGAGATTAGATATGTTGACGTTATGGAGCTAGAAGAGGTTCAAAATCAGTCCATGTTAGCCATGGAAACCCACCAAGCACAAGTGAAGAGAGTCTTTGATAAGAGAGCTTCTTCACGAAGTTTCAAAGAAAGATATTTGGTCCTCAAGTGGGATGAGGACAAAGCTAAACTAGGAAGTCATACAAAATTTGACTCTCTTTGGAGTGATCCATATACAATCTTTAGCTACAAATCCCACAATTAGTATATGGTAAGGAAGAAAGATTACCTGTTTCTCTTGAGTTTATTACTTTGAAAATAATGAATCAACTTGAGTTGTTAGAGAATGAACCAATGGAGATCAGATATGCTGACCTTATGGAGCTAGAAGAGGTTCAAAATTAGTACATGTTAGCCATGGAAACCCACCAAGCACAAGTGAAGAGAGTCTTTGATAAGAGAGCTTCTTCATGAAGTTTCAAAGAAAGATATTTCATCCTTAAGTGGGATGAGGACAAAGCTAAACTAGGAATTCATACATAGTTTGACTCTCTTTGGAGTGATCCATAGGCAATCTTTAGCTACAAATCCCATAATTAGTATATGGTAAGGATACAATATTACCTATTTCTCTTAATTTTATTGCTTTGAAAATAATGCATCAACTTGCAGTTGTTAAAGAATGAACCAATGGAGATCAGAAATGTTGACCTTATGGAGCTAGAAGAGGTTTGAAATCAGTTCATGTTAGCCATGGAAACCCACCAAACACAAGTGAAGAGAGCCTTTGATAAGAGAGCTTCTTCACGAAGTTTCAAAGAAAGAGATTTGGTCCTCAAGTGGGATGAGGACAAAGCTAAACTAGGAAGTCATACAAAGTTTGACTCTCTTTGGAGTGATCCATATGCAATCTTTAGATACAAATCCCACAATTAGTATATGGTAAGGAAGCAAGATTATCTATTTATCTTGAGTTTATTGCTTTGAAAATAATGCATCAACTTGAGTTGTTAGAGAATGAACCAATGGAGATCAGATATGCTAACCTTATGGATTTGGAAGAGGTTCAAAATCAGTCCATGTTAGCCATGGAAACCCACCAAGCACAAGTGAAGAGAGTCTTTGATAAGAGATCTTCTTCACAAATTTTTAAAGAAAGAGATTTAGTCCTCAAGTGGGATGAGGACAAAGATAAAATAGGAAGTCATACAAGGTTTGAATCTCTTTGGAGTGATCCATATGAAATCTTTAGCTACAAATCCCATAATTAGTATATGGTAAGGAAACAAGATTACCTATTTCTCTTGAGTTCATTGCTTTGAAAATAATGCATCAACTTGAGTTGTTAGAGAATGAACCAATGGAGATCAGATATGCTGAGCTTATGGACTGAGTAGACGTAATTCATGATCCTATCACATGTCACTTTCAAGCTTTTAAACATTTTAAACAAGCTTAAAGTGTGAATTTTGTGATTTTAAGGAACTAAACCATCATGACATATCATAAAATAATGAAGAAGTCAATTTGGTTGTGTATTTAATAAGTTTACTTAGGAAGTCAACCAAGGTTTAAAAATTAAATAAAAGTGATGTAATTCATACCTTGAATATCCCTTACAAGTTTAATGTCTTGATTTGTTTTATATCTCAAGATAGAGCCTTGAAATATGATCTAGCTATGTGGGATGTACCTGAGGACATCAAATTAAAGACATGAGAAATAGACATTTAGGTTCAAAAAATCCTTAACAAGTTTCAATTTGATTATAGGGATGAAAAGTGGCATGCTTACAAAGGTTGGGATCATAGATCAATGACACATAGGTAATCTCACAAAGTCAACAATTCAAAAGGTCCTGGATCAAGATTGATGGTGCATATTCTTATGTACAAATCCTAATTGATGATCTATGTTAAAGGCATAAGGTCAATAAGTCAAATATAGATTGATTTCATACATTAAATCATGCATCAAATATCTAACAATGAGCATAGGGTCAAAAGGTCAGAGGATCCTAAGGATGAATGTGAAGGTGCCAAGTGTCTCAATCATGATGAATTGATACTATATCAATGGTTCATATTTGATCATAGGTTTAGATGGAGATAAACAACCCACATTTGATCAAGAAAATTTTTAGAGCACATTCAATCCTGTAGGAGTAAATTGATGATGTAGATCAAGGTCAAAAAGTCAAATAGCCCAGATTACACACAAGGTTACCACGTGGCATAAGCATGTTAATTAGATAGATGCTGATAGTAGGGTCTATAGGAGGTATACGAGACTACCAACTGTCACATTTTTGAAATCCAAGATAAAGATCAACGTGGGGCTATCAAGTGGAATAACCTAGAGAACAGATCATAGATCAATGACAATGATGAAGGTCAAAGCCAAGAGACTCTTGAGAGGATCAATGAAGCAAATTTGATCGAGTTTCAGGGGGGTATAAGATGAAGACATGTGTCTAAGGTGACAATGGTCAGGTTTTAAAGTGAAATAAGCAACCCAAGGAGATGCCACATATGTAAATATGTCAGGTCAAAATATTTTGCCACCTAGGTAGGTAAATGCATAAATTCAAGATCAAATGCAATCTCAGTTACCAAAATCAAACCCTACAAAATTGTAAGACACCATTAAAGCTCAGCTAGACCTCTCATAATCCTTCAAACATAAGTTTTATGTCTTATTCATGATCAAGAAACCCTAGCCTATGGATCTTCATTAAAATTATGACTATATGAAAATCAATAATGGGATTGGTTTTCATCTACAATGGACCTATGTTCATGGGTTAGGAGTAATGATAGACTTATGACTATGAAATGAATGTCAAAAGGGTCACTAGTGAATGAGTTCAAGTGACCATTTGATATCGTAAAGAGCATATCAAGATGAAGCATGGTACTATAAGCTCATTAATAAGATGGAGAGTTCAGAGGTTGAGGAAGATAGTGGAGCATTCAATGAAAATTTGAAAGTCTTTGGAGACTGTTCATTCCTAATGGATCATGACTCATCATCCTCAATAAGTTCTTATCTTTTGGTGTGTTTATAAGCCAATGAAAAGGCTTGAAATCTATTTGGAGATAATTAAAGTTAATTTATAGAGGCAAGATTAATTCTAATCAATCAAAAGTGGTTGGGCCTCATTAATTGATTTCTATTTTCTCTCTTCCCTCTCTCTTCCCCTTTTCTTGTATATTCCCCATTTCTTCCCCAAGAAAAAAGGACTCTTCTACTTTTGGCATGCCTAGGATATGTCAATATTTTTAATGCAACAACTATTTGATGTAATAAAAGAATGAATTCCTCTATTTGCTAGTAGAATTGAAGTGTGTCAAATGAATTCATTGATGTGGTTAAGTTAATTCATGATTTCCTTTACCTCTTTCTAAGTTTTCTCACCTTCATGTAGTGTTTTGTATCTCTCATAGGTCATTCTAAGTGTCATAGATAGTTTATTGATTTATTTAAAAGTGGACAACTGCCCTCTCATACTTGATTGATAGCTAGGCAGTGCCTTTTTATGAAATACTTATGTGAAAGTCATTCAAAGAGCTAGTGAAGTGATATTTGTTGTCTTGAAAGTGTCTGATAGTGTGTCTTTTGTAATTATAAACTTTCAAAACATTGGTGCATCACCTTATTTTACATGTTTCATGAAGTAGTGTTTATTTCTCTTCCTTTTCCAAGAAATAGATTAGCTTAGGTGATAGATCCAAGGGAACCAACCCTCTTTGGAGGTTCAACCTCATTATAGGATACCTACAACCTAAGGTTGTTCCCATTTTGTGGCTTAGTTAGAGGAGAGCTTGAACAACTCCCTCCATGGGTGAAAATTAAGACCACAACAATTACTATCACAAAGTTTTCTATAATGAAACATAAATCCTCCCAAAAAATTTATTGTTGCAAGTTTATCTATATCGTGTCTATTCTTGAAAGGAACTTGTAACCTTCCAATTGTGACAATCTTGTCACCCCTCTTTATTTCCTTGCACAAGTCATGTTATGGTGCTTCCCAATCAAATTTTCCTTTGGAATCATAAAAGGTGTTAGATATAACTATGAAAAAAAAATCAAAATAAAAATATACTTGAGCACCATTTGGCACCTTATATTCCCTAATCATGTATATTTCACTTCCATTGCATATGGAGATTTACCCTCCCAAACATCTTTCACCATAGAATAATGCCACTTTTTTTCCCATTGTCATTTGGTCACAATAAATTTAATAACTTCTTAACTTTGGATCTTGCATCCTATCCAATAAAAATTCTCAAGACACATTCCTTATATATGATAATTTAACTCTTGAGAAAGACACCATATTTCACCACATGGTGTAAATATTAAACACGCTAATATGGCTACTAGGGCTCATAAATTTGTTCCCCACCCCATTCCTTTATTTTATTTTTTTAATTAAGAAACAATCATTAATGAGGGACATTAATACATGCACCCATTTAATTGTGAGCATCCAACCACTTCACACAAGTTCTTATCTTTCCACATAAAATCTTCACATAGAGACCACAAATCTCTCTAAATGAAACAACAAAATTATGGAAGATGAACAAACATCTTCTCAAAAAGAAATATTTGTTGTGCCATGCATTTAGGAAAATGGAAAAACTCTTGTTTAGCATCATTTCTATGCAAACAACTTCCATTTGGAGACATTCTATTACAAAACCAGACTAAGCAATTAATAGAACACAAAAATGTTCATCCCTTGATAGACATGTACTTCCACAACCACCATGTCTACATGTACTTGATCTTTCCACTAATTTAGTTGCTCTATGATAGCTTGAGTATTGTTAAATATTCAATTAACATAACACTTGATATGCCTTCCCATGATATATAGAATTTTTAATTCTATGAAAGACACCAACAGTTCATTATACACCACTCAGTTAAACCAGTGACTATCAACCACCTCAAATAACACTAATTATGTCCATTCCCTTCTAGACATCTTTAGACAGCTCATTTTTCCTCATTAAAATATGTTATGATTAGCATCATTTCTTTCCTCTTTCTCTTTGAACACTACAGTACAAGTTTGGGATCCAAATTCCATAAAATGTGCATGCAAAACTAACTTGGCATGATCTTGTGATGATACCATCACCAAATTCCTCAACCCAATCTTCAATAAAATACTTTTCCAAACCAATGAGGTTCTTGTGATTCAAATCATCACCCACTTGCAACCAATTTCCAAATATGGGCACTACCAAGGTGTCATATTAACTATAAGATTATCTCACTTATGATCAAATTAGACTATTTTTTTTTCATGCAAATATTCCATGTCAAATGAAGAATCCATAAATCAATCCAACCTTCTCAAACATTTGCTTTGATCGATGGTTTTGAACATATTGCACTCTTTCTTTGATAACCTTCCTTTAAAATAATTGGCTTTGATCCACATAATCCTCAAGGTCCTTTATGATCACACTTTTATCACCATCCATTACAACTTTAAGAGTAATAACAAAAAATAACATTTTACTTCATAAAAATTTGTGAGCTTATCTTCAACCCAATCTTTAGTAAAATACTTTTCTAAATTGATGAGGTTCTTGTGATTCAAATCCTCTCCCACTTGAAACCATTTTCCAAATATGGGAACTACCAAGGTATTATATTAATTAGAATATTATCACTTATGATTAATCTAGACTGTGTTCATTTCATGTAAATATTCCATATCAAATGAAGTATCCATAACTAAAGTAAACCTTATAGAATATTTGCTTAGATTAATGGTTTTGACTATCTTGAATTATTTATTTTATAACCTTACTTTACAATAATTGGATTTCATCCACATAATCCTTAATATCCTTTATGATCACAACTTTATCACCATCCATTACAACTTTAAGAGCAACAACCAAAAAAACATTTTACTTCATAAAAATTTGCAAGCTTATGTTCATCTTAGTGCCAAAATCACGAAAACCAATCTTTAGATGCCCAAACCCACAATCATAGGGTTTCAAAGTATAAAGCCTCAAAACCTAATCTAATACCATATAATATTATGGGCTAATGGTTGTTTACATGTATTTGTAACAAATAACAAACTTCCTACAAATTGTGTACCTATGCAACAAACCTAAACATAACCAAAAATTACATGCTTTAAATAAACAACCTACTCACCTTATTTTAGCAAACATGATAACCATTTATTTACACAACTAAATGTTTATTTATCTTATAAAATGTTGCAACATTTTATGATACATTTTCAATATACTCACTTAATTATCATCAATTATGCACCTTAAATTGACTTAAGTGAACTTCGTACTCCCTTTATGCTACATACATAATCCACACTAAAAAATAGATAGAATCCTAAGTTTTAACTCTTAGAGTCATGGAACATGATAGTGATACTACTACGTGCTATCAACCACCACCAATACCAATTCATTTCTCCATACCTAACTAGCTCAATTGCTTATTCTTAATTGTAATAATGTTCATGTGCATTAAAAAAATCACCATAATCAACTTTGATGTTCTCAACTTAAAAATTCATTACGTTCAATGCCTAAATTCTTCCATGTATTTGATTGATCCTATCAATAAAAAATAATAATTTGATAATTCATGGTCAATAGGTGGTTACCCAACACATTCCTCAATCGACAATCTCTAGTCAAATTTGTTCATCAGTAATTGTCATCCTATTAATTTATAATCATGTTTAATTAACTAATTATATAGTGAACTATCATCACCAATACCCACATTGTTCAACAGTTCCATCTATTCATAGGTGATAGTCTCTAGAATTGTGTCATGAGTCATCCACTTTGTCACTTGATTATGGTTACAATAGTTGTTTTTTGCTATGAAACTTCATTATGTATATTAAGTTTTTTTTATATTAGTAGTTATCAATGATACAGCTCAAAGCCTCAAAAAACCATCTCTAGAAAATATTATTTTATTGCATTGAGGTCTCAATTGTATATGCATTATTTTATTTGAAGTTTGATTGGTATTTTCTAGACATTATTTTTGAATGGTAAGTGCCACTTGTAGCATTATTAGATGATTTTTCATGATTTCAACTATTTTTTCCCCTCTGAAATTCATTGTGTATGCAGGTTTAAGAATTCGTATAGGCATAATTCATCCTCATTGTTAGTTTAAATTCATTATCTAAATCACCACTTGAACAAGATTATTCCTCTCCAATTATTTAATCTCTCAATGTATTCATTTTTAATTGAGCTTTGCCAATATTTACTAAAATAGTCTTATTTTCCAAATCAAGAATAGTTTTAGCCTACTCTAACCAAGGTCATCCTAATATTGCATCTTAATACTTTAGCATACTTCCATTCTTATAAGTAGGAAGACTTTTTTTAATGATTTTCTAGTTGTCATAATTTATTGATCCAATAAAATCCCAATTGATGCAATTCTTTTCTAATTCGATGTTATTAATCTAAAACTTGCATTTAGCAATGGTGGTTTATTAATAATTTTTTAGGTAATATATTTACACCTAATCCCCTTTTTTAGTATATTTATTTTAGTAACTATTGACAATTTTACCCCATAGGTCAGATTGTCACCCCTACCATTTAAAACATTATATATCATGCCAGTTTGTCTTGTGAGTCAGTTATTCATCTTGAAAAGCCCTTGAAATAATCCATGATTAATGAGTCTTTTTGAGGTATTCACTTTGGTTTTAGAGGGTTTTTGTGAGAAAATCATTATTGAGACTTCTTTGGGTCCAAAAAAAGGGGTCCATATTCAAAAAAGGTCCAACAATCCATTTCAAGAAATCTCAAAGGAATTGGTCTTTCAAGAAAAAATTCTTGAAGGAATTCCTTTAGGATTAAATTCAAAGTAAATGGGCACTTTTAAAATAGCTAATGGTCTAATCTTTTTAAAAGTTGACGGTCTATTTTCATATTCTGAAGGGTTCTTTGCAGGAAATCCAAAAGGCACTTCTTGGCATAAAGGGTCACATTCTTTTAGAAAAGGACCATTTCAAAAGTTTTGAAGATCGAAACAACTTTTTTGAAGGACACTTACAACTTTTTTGAAGGACACTTTTTTCGTAGAGGACCAATTCAAATTTTCCAAAGGGCACTTTTCTTGGTAGTTTTCAAGGTTCTCAAAGGACTGTTTCCTTTTGGAAAAGTCCATTTCACAAAAGTTGAAGGGCTCTTTCCTTTTAAGAAGGTCCATTTTAAGAAAGATGAAAGGTATCTTCAGAAAAGGTCATTTTCAGAGTTGTGAGTGGACCAAACATTTTTTTAAAGGGTAATAAAAAAAAAATTGAAGGGCACATTCCAATAATTTGAGGGACAATTTTTAAAAGCCTGAAGGTATGAATTCCCACAGACAATTTATCCATGGGAAAGTGATAATCAAAAAGCTTCAGACAAATTTTCTATGAGAAATAAATGAAGCAAATTATCCAAAGAAATAATTTTGGGAAAGTGAACGAAGACAAGGGTTCAAGATGAAAGCTCAAAGTAAATGAATAAAGAAATATTGTCCATGGGATTAGATAAAAATAACTATGAAAGGAATACAAATAGAAATAAAGAGTCCAAATAAATGCTAAAGGAATCCATGCAAATCATGTAAATTGGCCCAAGCTCAGTTAGACGCATCTAGGACAAGTATAAGCATGCAAAAGATCAATAAAGATATTGTTTTTTCCATCTATAAGAAGATCTATAGTATGAGATTGTAGTAAAGAGCATGCCAAATAATAAATGCAATAATCTAATCATTCACACTTGGTAAAGACATGCAGCTGCCTTCAGGCACAACTCTCTCAATTCTAAAAGGGAGACTCGAATACATAAAGGGCTCAAGGAGGTTAGCATTGGATGGTGGTTCAAGGAGCTAACATGGAGTTTTAATGTTGCATACCTAATCTTTATATGGAATTTCATGCATGCATTTTTGTTTATCTTATTAATCAAAGTTTTTTTCAAACACTTCCAACTCAACTTCAAGTGTTTGAATATTGGCATAGCATCATGCATGAAGAAAATTGAATTACCAAATATCCATACATGTTTGATAAATTTTGAAGGATTTAATGTTTATTCTAAATAATGATTATGAAATGGGCTCTCCATCATTTCCAATGCCAAAGAGCTTCTCATGCAGGACATAAGTCATAAGGCTTGGTTATCTTAGCATAGCTGAAGTTGGACTTAGGGTGATGTGGAAGTTGATTTCCTCTTCTATTTTTAGTGCCAATCTCTTGGAGTTTGTACGCTTTTTCTATATAAGCTGGCTTTTTCAGCCTTGAATGAGATCCCTCTTTTGTCAAGACTAGACTCTACCAAAATTTGAGTTTTGTAACCTTTTTAAAATAAATATAAGGACTAATTTTAGATTCTAGGATGTTGGTATAGTGTATTTATATCAGTGATTTGTATATGTGATAAAATTTCTTTTCTTACCAAGTCCTGATTCTTACCTAGTAGTATAGTTGATCAAATTATGCTGGTCATGTTCTATGTGTGATGTATTTTGGTTGAGTTCAAAGTGGATATAAGTGGTTGGTTAGTGTCTTGAATCAGGCCTATTCCATCATTTCCCTCAAGATTTGATTATCAGATAAAAACCTTTTCATGAAATATTGATGCATAAGAGTCAATTAGAGTTGAAAGTTCAATCTTTTTCTTATCTAATCAGAATTTTTAGAAGCTCAAATTGAGTGGATGAACCAAAATATAGGTGTATCACCATCATTAGATAGTATTTCCTTTCAATTTTCTTTCTTACCTTTTTCTCAAAATTTTGTAGTGTAGAGTGGAGATCCTAATTGATACACCAAAGGAAGCTAGCCCTTAAAATCTAGAGATTTAATCCGCTGATTAGGCCACCCATAACCTAGGATTGTTTCCATGTTTTAGTATATTGTGAAGGCCTAAAACTACCTTCACAAGGGTGTGAGTCTGGTTGACAACAATAACCACATAATTTCCCAATAATAAGACAATTCTTTCCTCTATTGTTTGATGTGCATGGTTTGGAAGATATGGTGATTATAGTTGAGGTAATTTGGTAAACATTCCATCTAAATTTTGATTAGCTTTGTAACCACAGTTCCATGAATTAATGATGTTGTATGGCATTATTTTCCTTTTCTTTTTGTTTTTCTTCTTATCATGTGTATGTTTGCCTAGTTCTTGATCTTAATGGAGGTTTTTGTAAACCCACCCCACATTATATGTTTGAATATTATATTATTTATGACTCATGTGACACCTTAAATTTAATTTTTTATATTTTCTTCTTAATTTATATTTATTTTATTGCTCTATTAACATACAATAAATATTCATCTTACTTTTCTTCCTCTCTTTTTATTTTAAACATGTTGGCTGGTTCATTTTAGAGTAATCCTCATTAATATAAAATTTTCCAATAGCACAATTCTTTCATGATTAATTAATATTAATCTAAACTATGATTTTAGAAAGGGTAATTTACCCAATTTATTTAGTTCTTTTTTTGGTGATATATTTACACCCGATCCCTTATTTCAGTAGTTATTTTGGCAACTACATCTTTTCCCAATAACAGGGCATTCATTTCCTTTGTTGTTTGACGTACATGGTTCAAAATATATGGTGACTATACCTTAGATAATTTGGTAAACATTACATCAAAATTTTAATTGGTATTGTAACAATAATTCCATGAATTAATGATGTTGTATGGCATTATTTTCCTTTCCTTTGTGTTTTTTTTGTCATGTGCATGGTTGCCTAGTTCATGATCCTAATGGAGGTTTTTTAAACCCACCCCACATTATATGTTTGACTATTTATATCATATACAACTCATACATCACCTTAAATGCTTTGTTTTTCTATTTACATGTCAATTTTTATTTTATTTGTTTCTCTAGTGGCAACCAATAAATACTTATCTTACTTTTATTCCTCTCTCTCTATTTTAGACATGTTGGTTGGTTTATTTTAAGACAATCCTCATTTTCATGGTATGAGGACCACATTTATATGTTTTTTGTGTTGGCATATTTGAGCATTCATTAGCAAAGTGCCCTCATTTATTACATATTCGACACTATATAACAGGTTAACTCTTTTTGTCCCTCAAGATTGGGGTTCTTGGCCCTCAACTTATACTACTATTATTACTTAGGGTTCATTAATTTATTTATTCATTATAAACCTCTTCTTGGTGTCATTTGTTTCATAATCATAAATTTATTATCAACATTAATTTTTAGATTAAATGTGAACTCACTTATATATAGAGTCCTTATATTACAAATTCAACTATATTTGAAAGGAAATTATTTTTCTTTGTGTCCTTCAAGTTATTTAAAAAATTTATGATCTCTTTAATTTAGACTCATGTTCACCTTCATCTTCTCTTTTTTTTAAAAACTAATTAATGCTCAAATTTTAACATTCACTTATATGTATATAGGTATTTGTATATCAATAAAACCCTTAAAAGATTTTTTGAATATTTTCCCTAATCCATTTACAAAAGTATTGATGTTTTAATTATTCCCCTATTAGGTTATCCAAAATTTGTACTATACTCAACACTATATTATTAAATGTTTACTATAAATTATACACTACCAACAAAATACTATTTCAGGATTATAAGTACATCATTAAACATAGCACAACATGATACATGAGGATCTGGTTCATTAGATCATACTGAAATCCTTGGGTGTTACTCATCTAGCCTTGTGCTAATGTAAATAGAATCAAAATCAGTTTTAACACTCATGTACCAAGGCATAAGATCTAACCTCTCTCTAGTGTTACCACATAACACCTGTAAAATCAATATTATAGCTCATAATTTATCAATAATGATGGTTGATGATGTCAACACAATCATTGGTTATGAAGTGATTGTACCAACCTTTATAATGGTTTGATTGACTCTTTATCTCCCTCTTATATATATTAATTTAAACTTATATGATTTTTAGTTACAGAAGAAAGACAAGATTGAATTTAGGAAGTACATAAACACCACATATCTGATCTACCAAATGTTAGACAAAACTTAGAATAAGAAAGTTGATAAATTATCTCCTTGAAGGAGATGATAATATAATGTGAAGAGTAGGATCTAAAACTACATTCATTATAGTCTTTAGATCATTCTTATTTTCACTTGATCTCACCTTATATGGTGGCTTAGATTCTTTACATGAAACGTACAAAATGGGTTGGTTGCATACTTTAGCTTATTTATTGCCAACAAATTGACCTCTCTTTCCTTAACTATATGACAAAAAAATTTGAATGATATAAATTTATTAAATATATTATATTCATGTAGATGTGGATGTGAGCTCTATTTGAATATGTCTTATAATTCCTTATCTATCATAGGGTTCATCATCTTGGATAATACAACCTTATATCATAATACATATTTTGAAATAATCTCATTGGATTCTTATTTGAGCTAAATAATCTAACCATATGAAATATTTTCACTTATGTTAATTCATAAATACACAAGGAACAAATCTGTCAAAGTATTGAATACCTAAACTGACTGATGTGGTAAATCATAAAACCATATGAGTGTGTATTCTTTTTAAACATTTGGTAAAACTTGGTCAACAACCTATCATTGGATGCATATTCCAAACATGCTACATTAAATTCTTTCAAATGTTATTTTAGGTCAACCTTTCCATCATACAATGTAATCTTAGGTGCCACAAAACTAGTTTATAAAGGATATTATGAAATGTGTTGAGCCAATAGTGTATGTAGTAAAGTCTATGAATCAAGTGTTTGATTAGGTTTTGAAGCACTTTTTTCCATTTACAACACCTTAGTTTTTAGAGCTATAAAAATATGCACAAGGGATTTGCATCATGAATAAAATGTGTGTTAAGCATTGGTGGTGTTTTGAATGACTGAGTAGAAATTGGCATATTAATCTGTTGAAACTCTTGGGTTGCCCCCATAGTATAAGGTGGTACAAAAGTTGTATAGAATGGTGTAGAAAAAGGTAAAGAGCCCATATCAATTTAAGATTTAGAGGATTGGCCTTCATATGATTTTTTTATTTCCTCTCTAATAATTTTTAGAAATTCATCTTGAATATATAGATTATTTGAAATAAATCTTGTTAATTATCTTTTATCAGTATCATCAAATCTATTAATTGATCTTGACATTATGTTTTTATCAACTAAATTTTGAAAATGTTAAACTTGAGTAAAACTGAGGCTAACACTTCATCCAAAATAGGTATAAAAAAATTGCTTAGATTGAATAAAATATTAAATTTCTTGGAAGATGGTTGTTAACAAATAATTTATCAAATATGAAAAACATCAATACAACTATTGGAAGTAATAAAAAGAATGAAAGAAAGCCTATCAACATCTATGGTTAGGGTTTGAAATATTTGTTAAATAGACATATTCACCAATATGTTTTATCAAAATTAAATATTAAATAATAAACCTAATCTAATTTAGATAGACTTTTAATCATATCAAAATGCTAAGATATACAATAAATCATAAAAACTGATATGGAACTTAATTTTTTTGGAAATATGCTAAAAGGGGAAAATACCAAAGAGGAATAACTTATATGGAAATCAAATATACAAGACTATAACTGTGACTATGAAAATTATTGTATGCATGTATGAAGTCACTATGAATCTAAAATAGGACTTTGCATCTACCTAGGACAATGTTGTACTATTTAGACAAGCCTGATCTGCATGGCATTTATAGGGTACATTAGTGTCTGGTATGATTATTTCCCTCTATGAGAATTTTGAAAAGTGCATTTTCATCCATAGGTATTGTGTGATTGTGTAGAAGTTTTCAATCTGTTATGGAAGCTAATGTGTACCTTTTTATTCAGTTGAAATCCTATCTCAATAAACCATGAGGAATAAATGAAATAAATGGAAAAAATGGGTTAGTGGTTAAATTTGTGCTTGACCTTAACACCCCATATGTTGAGCATTGCCTACATACCAATAATATGAAATTATATAAAACTCCATGTATTTATCACAAGTTACAGTGGTGTGTGTGAAATATTGGTGTAATGTTATATGTTGGTATAATCATGGCATAACTATGTGTTTCAACAATGACTTGTGACCTTGGAGGTGTATTCAAACTTAGCTCAGGGTTGTTTGGGTTATGTGGACTTATAATTATGAAGAATAGTTTATTTATTTTTAATGAGAAGTTAGAATGATTCTAGTGTTTACAATATAGAAACCTCTTGCTAACTAGTGAATAAATGAATGGAAAATATGCTTTCATAGTGGTATTTTGGAAAATTCCTTGGATGAGACTTGTGAAATGTGTAGGATAACCCATTATGTCAATTTTAATTGGATAAATTATCTAGTTTTTGGTGGAAGGACATGGCCAACAAATTTAGACACTATCAACAATAGGATAGTCCTAAAGGATTGGCCCTATCTATGGAGCAAAGACAACTAAACTAGAAGTGTGGATCAGTCTAATTGTGAGTTTAAGCTACTTAAAATGAATAATAAAAACATCATGTATCAAAGTTACTTAAGGTAAGGGTCATATGCATAGAAGTAGAGTAATAGAAGTTCAAAACCATGTAATTGAGCATGACTTAAGTGTGCATAAACTGATGGTCATTAATTTAATGGTGTTGTAAGTGTGATAAATGACAAAATATGTGTTGAATATCTTTAAATTAATCTTCTAAAGTTTATTGGTTTTTCTTTGTAAATACCTACAGTAAATTTTCAGCATTGAATGTTAATGTTAGTAACTAAAAGCATAATGAAGTTAGGGCTTTAGATATATGAGCATAGAATGAATATAACCCTAGGGAAATTGAGATTTAACATAATATGGAGTATGATCTAACCTTATGAGGTGAAATAAAATATGAGTTGACCAAAATTTAATGCAAAATAATGGGTTACAACTAAATATAATATAAATAAATAATTTACAATTTAATTAAGTGCCATAATAAATATACAACATAAAAATAATTCCTTATTAAAAATTCAAATCAATCTAAAGGGAAAACATGTGGGGTTTTAAAACATGTATTCAATAAGTTGAAATATGAAGAAAACCCCCTAAATAAGTTGCAATATGTATCTAAACTTAGAAACACATTATAATTCATGTCACGAGCCTCAACCATAAATTTGGATATGATATGAGATAGTGTCAAGAGGGCCAAAAATACTTGGGAATACTTGATTTATTGGTCTTAATCTAGAGCAACTTCAACTATACCTATGACATATGAACACCTTAAGGGAAGCAATGTAATATTAGGACCTTATGTTGATGGTTAACAAGGCTTAAAGACCATCTAATTATCATTCTCCTAAGAATGGAAAATTTAATATCAAAATGTCAAAAAATTAAAATCACATAAATGGAAATAATTTATTAAATAGATAAACCCTATGTAGTGTGTTAAAAGTGCTCAAGGGAAAAATGATAGTTTCAAACAATGATATTGCTCTAATGATTGCTTGATCACTCTTGAACACCTATGATTACCTAGTAGATTCTATATGAATGTTAAATAGAAAATGTATGTCAAGTTAACTAAAATGCTTATGTATTTATAAACATAAGAATTTAAATCAAGACCTTATTGATGCACAAACATACATCAAATGACTAGAAGTAAAAAAGATGAGACAAAAGGGATAAGTGCACTATGACTTAATGAAGATCAATGAAAAGAATGAAACTGACTCTATGGAAACTGAGATTCACTAATATATATAATATGATCTAACTCTATAGGTTCATTAAAATGTAATGCAAATAATTGGATTACAACTAAATGTAACACAAATAAATAAATTATGGTTGAATAAGCACCAAAACACATGTAGAATATGACAATGACTAATTAATATTTTCAAATCAATTAATAGGGAAAATGTGCAGGGTTTCAAAACATATATTAAATAAGTTACAATTTAAAGACAACTCCCTGAATCTAAACTTGGAAATGTGTTATAATTCCTTTCAAAAACTTTGACCAAAAATTTGGATTTAATTCAAGATAGTGCTAGGAGTGCTAAAACTCCTAAAGATTCCCTTATGATTTTGATAGGCAACATGCATGGTCTAAGATGAGTTGAAAATTATGTTCAACTAATCTTAATATAGAGTGTCTCTAAGTGTACCTATGATATTTGAAGACCTTAAGGAAGACAAAGTGATCTTAAGGGATTATGTTGTGTGTTTAAAGGGTGTAAACATTGTCTAATTGTCATGCTTTTAAGGATGGAAACTACAATATCATGATGTCAAAAAATTCTAAATTGCATAAATGGAAATAATTTTAGAAATAGATAAACCTTATGTCCTACGCCAGAAGTACTCTATTATACAATGATAGCTTTAGATAATGATAATAATCTAATGATTTTTTGATGCTCTAGGGTACATAATAGTTTATCTATGACTGATAAACAAATATTATGTGTTAAGCTAAATACAATACATGTGTATTTATAGACAACTATATTTAAATTAATACCTTATTGACATCAAACAAATAGAATTTTAAAATATGGGAAAAAAAGACAAGTGCATTATGACTTAACAATGACCAAAAAAAGGTCTCATAAGTGTTTGTTCTGCTTCATACATGTTCCAAGAGAATCATGTGCTTCTAACACAGGCCCTGAAACATGAGAGAGGAAGAGATGAGAGGTTGAGAAGAAGAGAGAGCCCATACTATTGAAAATTGACATACACATAATTTGGACCAATAATTTATAGATAAATAAAAACATACAAAAATATAAATAAATAATAATAAATACCTTGATACCTATAATGACTTGCAATGAGGGCACCCAAAATTAGCACGATGTGATGTAATAAAAAAATGGCTTGCTAACCATTTTGGAGTTAAAGACCCCTGATTTTGTTGTAGATGGGTGATGACCCTCCAACCCTCATTTAATCAATTTTAAAAACATTGGGATGATTTTTAGGTACCATACACTTTATAATTTTATCATTATGCTAATAGGAATTTTACAATGGTAGTGGGGGGGTGAAATGTAATGTGGTGAGTTTTTAACAATTATGTTAAACCTAAGATTGACATTTATTTGATCATCACATCACAATTTCAACCTTAACTTTGACATTCATTTTACTACACTTAAATTTTTATTTGTGCTTGGAGAATTTAATCAAAAAATCATAATATATTAGCCATGCAGTGGAGTTTAGATCCCCTTTTTTATAGAATTATTTGTTGTGATCTAAAGGATTTTTCATCCTTGATAGTTCCCAATATCTCCCAAAAATAGTATAGTGCTAAAGATCATTTTGAGATATTTCTAATGCATATTGGAATACATAAAATAGACATCATATGTTCTAGATATTTTTGGTCAAAGTTTGGATTTAAAAAAGTCAACAAGTCTAGGTGACGAGGATGCATGTATGGTTGCCAAGTGGACCAATCAACATGTGACACATGGTAGTGCAATGGTAAAATGGTGTTTGTTTCACCTATGGTCTTTGACACTCATGTTTAGACAAATGGGCCCCATTATTTGTTAGCTAGGAACCCTTAGCTAGGGTTGACACACTCTTTTTATGGAGGAGTGCCTTTGCCTATGAATCTTCATATTACCACTGTAATGTGTTTGTTTATATATGCCTCTATGTTATCTACACATTGCATGTGGGATTAATATTCTCATTATTTTTAAACTATTCCATGCATCTACAAGTTCACTTTACATCATCTGAGTTTAAGATATGATGAGCTTGATACCTAGCCCAAGTGCCAAATTAGGTCCAATGGAGCACAAATTAGGTGAAATTGAGATCGTTTTAACCTTATAATGACTCAACGAAGCTCAAATATTCTAAATCTAGATCAAATCTTCAAACTTAGCTGAGCCATTTACAACACTCAAAATAAAAGGGTAAGATAGACTTGACCAAAGCCATGGTTCAAACATCTCAACAAAGCCTATTTAAAGGCTTTATTCCTTTTATCCCTAGTGAATGTGGGATTTTATCCCCTAAAGAATATGTTGCTGAGATTTAAGGGTCAAACCCTTGACCTTGTTTAGTAAAAGGGTAAGGTCTAGCTATTAGATCATAGCCTTGTGGCTAACATTATTCTATAGAATTTATTATTTGAGGTGGTTAGTTGGCATTAGAGGAATTGGAAAATGGGGAAGCTCACTATTGGAACAAGCATGGAAATATATGCTACAATTAGCCTTGGGATTGTATATGTGAACACACAATCCCAAAGAAAAAGGTGACGATGTATGGAAAAGACACAATCCTAACAGAAGAATAAATATTCACCTATTTGTAAGAGAATAATTTACCTATTGAAAGGGGGATTTGGGACCATGGTGAATGGGTTTTTATTATAGATTTTGATGTGAACACAAACCTGAAACTATGTTTTATGATTCTTCTATTTTGTAAGGCCTTCTATCCATAATGAAAGATGTATAAGGCATGATTGTATTCGTGTAGACATAGTCTTGAAGAGGAAAAGGAGAATTCACCTATTTCATAAGTCTTTGTGGGATTTGGGTGAATGACATAATTACATTGTAGGCAAATTCATATATTTCATTAAGCCTTGGGATATGGTGAATGGTGTAGACCTAAGATGAGAACATATACATAGTCTCGAATAAAGAAGGACATCTTTTCATATTTATTGTTTTTGCATTGCGTTTATTTTGTAAGGCCTTTGAGCCTTGGGTGAGTGGTATATATTTGTAAGGATGCAAATCAAGATGGGATTGGAAGATAAAGACCCAAGCCTATAATATGAACATTACCTCTATTTTTTTAAGGAATGGGACACACGAAGACTCGAGATGGGATTATTATAAGAAGTTACAAGTCTAAAAAAATTGGAGACACTCCTATTTATTATTATGATAGTGTATTAGAGTTTGCATACACTCTAATGGATAAACTTGCATGAATGCAAGAGATGAAGTACAAGTATTATGAACAAAGGGAAGATGGGTTTTTGAGCATCTCATAGCCTTCACACTGTTAGATCATAGTACTATTTTTAGATTCTAAATCCATATTGAGATGTAAGTTTATAATTATTAATATTTACATCTTATTTTAATGGATCATTTTGTGATTACAAACCTGAAGACATAGCCCTTAAATAAGTGAAATCCATTATCAAGTTTATTTATTTTTCCTTGCAGTTCGTTATGAGTTTCAATTTATAATTTAGTGTTGCAAATAGATTAATGGAACACTAGAACTAATTATGGGAAAATTATAAAAATGACACAAATTAGGAGTTTTTAAATGGGAAGTGAGTTTACAAAGTTTTTTGATAAATTTTCATTCATTCCTAGAATTTTGCATCCAATTATATGTACTCAAGGGAATTGATATTTTTTAGTATCTGATTTTAAAAAATTATTTGATTTATCTAATGGGGTAAATAATGTTTTCAGATTAATTCTGGTATCAAATCAAGTTGATACAAGACTTTTTTTAATTGTTGATATACTTCATTTTGGATTTTTTGTATATCAGATTCTTGGCATTATTCTTCTATTGATTTGATTGTATAGGTTGACTAGTGAAAAGGAAATTTTGAAGGTGTTCCAATTCATTGGAATAAGACAAGAATCTAATAGCCAAGGTTGCGAAACCAATAATCCTGCAAGATCAACATGTATGATGAACAAACACATTGTCACTTGTAGGTGTGAGATGGTGTTAAGAGAGGATCAAACTTTCTATCTTGGGACACATTCAGATAAATTAAAAGGCATTCTCAGTGATGCACATCCAAGAGGAATCAGTTGCAATACTATCATCATTTCTACACAGAGGGAAGATTAAGGTATGATGGTGATCTTATTTCATATTGGTATTGACACAATATTTTGGTCTTTGATAATCAATTATGTAGCCTTTATATTTGGATAAATAATCATATTATGGAAGGATATGTCCTTGATTATAGGAACAAGTGAAAATCCCAGTTCCATGGTAAGATATGGAAATGGTAAATAGGGCATTGTTTAGGAAATTGAATAGGTTTTGCACTTTGAGTTTTGAGTTTTTAATTGGTTCATAGATTGGTATGTTTCACAACTTTATTAAGAGTTGCATGAAGAAAACATGAAGTTATTTAAACACCAAAAACTTGCCAACAATTTCTCAACAAGTGCATTTCATAGTTCTATAAGAGGTATAAGTTATTTTCAACGTAACTATGTATACATAATTTTGAATCCTTTGTGTAGGGTTGCTTTGGAAGTAAAATATGCCTTAATTTGGAATTATTTTAATCCTTTTTTAAAATGAAAATGAATAATCTAACTATTGGTAAGATAGAGTTTCAAATAAGATGAATCCTTCTATTCAATTGTTGAAACCAGGAAGAGGGAACAACCCTGATTGATAACATGGTTAACTTGGGTAGTTTTGGATAAACATTACTATAATATTGAATGTATGTTTAAGATTCACTTCAAAACATTATTTTTAGGAAATTCTTAACTATTGGATCCAAAGAAGGAATTTTGATAAAATTGTGTTTTGAAGAATTTTTTCTCTCTCTTATTTTACTTTTTTGTTGTGATAAACTTTTTGGAAATCTAACTCATTTTGGATGAGTGTGGATGTATGAATCAGGGAGCAATCAAAAGTGAGGAAACTTTTAGATAGGTTTAAAATTCTTAGTTTTCTCCTCACATTTATGATTTGTCTTATAGTTACTTATAGAGTTTATGAGTTTTAAAGATGCTCTTATTTGAGCATATTATGCATCAGTAACCTTAGGATGGAAAAATTAGTTACACATTTTTATACTTGACATATACGTTTAAGTCTTAATGTATCTTGGGTAATATTTGTACTAAAAAAAAATTGTACACTCACATGTATGTTTGTAATGCACATCATGTAGATGTATTTTCAAAGACTAATAGATGGGAAACATTTATAAATGAAAATATACAACTATTACAATTTGTTTATAAGTCCTATAGGGGTATGCATCACATTTTATTTTCCCTTGTGTGATGTTGATAATAAGGAGAACACCTTTAGCTTCATGCAGTGTAGGAGTTGAGAGATTTTATTAGTAAAATGAATATTTTGGTAAATAGGTAATTTTGATAGAATGGGTAACGAGTTTATTTTACTCTCCATAATTAGGTTACAGTTTTAGTTAGACAATTAACTTCTTGTACGGAAGTTTTTAATGGCATCTTATTTCACTGATGTATACTTATAGTTTTTAAATGGAGTTTTATTACATCATTTTGATAGATTAACTTCATAAATCATTTATAGGCTAATTTTTTACTCCTGTATGTTTGGAATTAGTGTAGTAATATTGTCAATGGTAAAGAAGAGAACTCACATAGATCCTTTTTTTGGGTTAGTTTAATTATTTGGACTTTTGGAGACCAAAAGCCTCTTTGTGGGGAGCATTTATTTGGAGGATTTTTCATCCTTCATAGTTCCCAATATCTCTCAAAACCATTATAGTGTTGAATATCATTCTGAGATCTTTCCAATGCATATTAAAATGCATAAAATAGACATCATATGTTTTAGATATCACTGGTCAAAGTTTAGATTAAAAAGGTCAACATGTCTACAGTGATGAGGATGCATATATGGTTGCCAAGTAGAAAAATTAGCATGTGACATGTGGTAGTGAAATGGTAAAAGGGTGTTTATTTTTGCCTTTGGTCTTTGACACTCATGTTTAAACAAATGGGCCCCTCTATTTATTGACTGAGGAACTATAGCTAGGGTTGACACACACTTTTTACGGAGGAGTGACTTTGCTTTAAATATTCATATTACCATTATAACATGTTTATTTATATATGCCTCTATGTTATCTACACATTTCATGTACGATTAATATTCCCATTATTTTTATACTATTCCATGCATTTACAAGTTTACTTTATATCATCTGAGTTTGAGATATGATGAGCTCAAGACCTAACCTGAGTGCCAACTCAAGTACAATGGCACAACTTAGGTGATCTTGAGATTGATTTAACCTTCCAATGACTCAACCAAGATTGAATATTCTAAACCAAGCTCGAATCTTCAAACTTATCCAAGCCATTTAGAATTCTCCAAACAAAAGGACGAGATAGATGTGATCAAGCCATGGTTCAAACATCTTAATGAATCCTATTTAAAGGCTTTATTCCTTTCATCCCTAATGAATGTGGGATTTTATCCCCTAAATAATATGCTATCAAGATTTAAGGGTTGAACCCTTGACCTTGTTTAGAAAAAAGGTAAGCTTTGGTCATTAGATCACAACCTTGAGGCTAACATTTGTCTATATAATTTATTACTCAAGGTGGTTAGTTGGTGATGGAGGAGTTGGTAAATATGGAAGCTCATCATTGGAATGAAAATGGTAGTATATGCTACAATTATCCTTAGCATTGTATATGTGAACACATAGTCCCAAAGAAAGAGGTGATGGTGTATGGAAAAGACATAGCCTCGATGGAAGAATAGATATGCACCTATTTATAAGAGGATAATACACCTATTGAAAGGCGGCTTTGGGACCATGGTGAATGGTTTTTTACTACATATTTTGATGTGAATGTAGACTCACAACTGTGTTTTACGCTTTCTTCTATTTTGTAAGGCATTTTGGCCATAACGGAAGATGTATAAGGTGTGATTTTATTTGTGTAGACACAGTCTCAAAGAGGAAAAGGAGAATTCACCTATTTTTTAAGGCTTTGTGGGCCTTGGGAAAATGATATACTTACATTTTAGGTGAATATGTCTATTTAGTTAAGCCTTGGGCCATGGTGAATGGTGAAAACCTGAGATAAGAACATGTACAGAGTCTTGAATAAAGAAGGACATCTTTGCCTATTGATTATTTTTGCATTACACTTATTTTATAAAGCCTTTAAGCCTTGGGTGAGTGATATACATTTTTAAGGATGCAGACCAAGATGGGACTGAAAGAGAAAGCTCTGAACCTATAATATGAACATTACCTCTATTTTCGTAAGAAATGGGACACATAGAGACCTAAGATGGGATTATTATAGGAAGTTGAAAGTCTGAAGAAAAATAGAGACACTCTTATTTATTATTATGCCCTTGTATTAGAGTTTGCATACACTCTAATTGATAAACTTACCTAAATGCACAGAGATGAAGTACAGGTAATATGAAAGAAGGGAAGATGGGCTTTTGAGAATCTCAAAGTATTCACATTGTAGACACCTAAATCTGGCCACTAATAACCTCTAATCAAGGTTTTGGCTAATTTCCACCTAAAAAAAATGCTAAAACACACTAAATGATGTGAAACTGACATATTCAAGTGCTGATTTTAGATAGGATATCCCTAAATAAAGTAATGCAATTTATGGGCCAACTAAATTTGATTAGATTGGTTAAAGTCAAAATGCCAATTTTGCATCCACATGCTCTGGATTGCTCTTTCCTATAAAATATTCTACACAAGATGTGTGCCTTCATTATTTGTTGTTGGTAACATCCTAAATGGGAATATGGATCCAATGCATCTGAAATTGTCTTCTAATTCTAATCTAGTTAAATTTTAGACCAATAACAAGGCATTTTGATCAATTTGAGTAATTTATTCACAGGGTGTTTAATCATGCTTAAGAGCTAATTAGCCCAAATTAAGGCCTAATAAAAAATTCCATCAAAAATTGTTGAATAATTATTTTTGGAAATGAATATTGAATATATGCATCAATAAGTGACCTCATTTCTTGGGAAGGCATCCCTAGGCCATAAATGCCACAAATATTATGATTCATGCCCTCCATGCCTCATCAATGCCTTCTATGATGCCCTCCATGCCTCTTAATTGCCCCTTATTCAAATGTCATGATGAGGATAATTACAAACTTAATTCCAAAAATTTAATTAATCCTCAACCAAACATCTACATCTCAAGATGGATTGTTCAGGTTGATTCTAGACATTCTCAAAAATCTATAAATAGAGAGACCATGAACATCATTTCTAAGCTATTTTGGTGGAAAGTATAATACAAAAATATCTTAAATAAGCCGTTACAATTAGTGTTATCATGACAAATTGATTCCAAACCAAGCCAAGATACAAGCCAAAGGTGCTAAGGAGAGATGGAGGAAACCAAAATTCTATTGCCAAGGACTTTATGAGCACAAAAACTGAGCAAGCCACTACTACAAAGGCATTTAGAGCATCCAAGGAAGGTGAAGGAATTTTTGTGTTTTAATTTCTTAATTTTTTATTTGTTTTGTCATTTTATTTTGTTAACTAAGCTCTCCCTAGTGTCTAGGTCTAAATATGTTATGCTATTAGTGTGTTTCTTTCATTTTGTTTTCATTTTAGAACTAACACCATACTAGTCATCCTCTCTTGAGCCAAATTCCTAGATCACATAATGGCACACCCAGTGGGACTAGATGCATCCGACACATGAATAATATCATTTTTCATCTTTAAAATCTTCATTTGGATCATTGAAACTCTTGAAAATTGATTTTCTAACTTTGTTTTACCATTTTTTGTTTTCCACAGGTTTACACAATAACCAATGTTGGTTATTAAAACTATCATCGATTGGCATAAGCATCATTGATCAATATTTGTGTAACTAATGTCAATTAGATAATCATCATCAGTTATTAAGTGTAATTGATTCTAGTTATATAACTAATGTCGGTCACTGTGTTTTCTTAAAAATAGAAACCTAAGAGCTATTTTAAAATGCTTGGTTTGGGGTCATACAGACTCTATTTTGGATGATTTATTTTTTTAAACCACATGTTTTCTCCTAAATTTTTAGAATTTGACATTATTTTAGCTTCAAGTTTCATATATGTTTTAAAATTTTTGGAAAATCTATTTTAAATGTTTCTAATCTAACATATTTGGTTTTGGGGTGATGCCTTAAAGGTAGACAGGTAACTAGCGGATTTCAAGTTTGATAAATCATGTTTTAGAACATATTTTGCATGTTTTAAGATTAATTAGGACCATTATTTTGGTGCTTAAAGTAACATTTAAGGTGATTAAATAAGTGTTTTTATCATTATTTTTCAAAGTTACAACTAAGACGAAGGGGTCAAATGAACACCACCTCATTTTTCAAATTTAGGCTTAAAAATGAACTCACCTTTCCAAGCTTTTTGTATTCACTTATTTTTTTCAATTAAAATTTTATTTGATAAAAAGAGGGATTTTGTGTGTATGCTCTTCCACTTTTACCCTTTAGGGAACCCTTTGAATTAAAAGTGCCATTCCTATTGCAAGTAGCCTAGTATAAGGCTTAGAAACATTTAAAGCACTTCCCAAAACTCGTCAAAGTTTGGGTGACCTTAAAAATGACCCTAAATTCTTTCTATTAGTATTTTATTTTCATGAAAAATTATCTTGCGAAGGGGACATCATTACCTCCCATGAGTTCTTTAATGAAGCTTTAACCTAGGATTTCATCTCTTGACATTGACTTCACTTACTCCTTTTGAGTTACACACAAGATGTATCTGCATTTGGACATTACACTACACTGAGAAAATAGTAGGATGTAGTGGTTGTAAAAAGGACTAGACCTTTTTACAATTAGTTAATGTCATGGTCACCTAATTTCCATGATTTTCTTTTGCATCATTTGACATGAAAGTCATTATGCAATTGATTCCCCTAGAAACATTTGAAACTTGATAGTTTAGTCAACCCCACATGCCATACCCTTGCTAGGATTTAGATGGTTATACATAGAGTATTTTGATCATTTTCTCATTTGGTATGTTTTGAGACTAAAACTTATTTGTTTATGTATAATCTATGTCAAAACCAATTTGTCTATATGTCACTCTTTTGTCTAAAGAGGCATTATGTTGGTTGTTTTACACCACATTTGTGCCTTGAAAAATTTTAAACTTATTTGTGTGTGTGCCATTTGAGTTGAGAAGGGTAGTGTTATGCTACCCAAATCATGTCAAACCATTTATGCCTTTGAGTCTTTTAAAACATATCATTGATCACATCATTTGAGCATGCTTACATTATTAGGCTACTCAATTAGTTTCAAGACTAGTTTGCCTTACACCAAAAACCATTTGTTTCAAACCGTGCCATGTATACCATTTGGACCTTTATCTTATGCCATCATCTTATCCAATCTTGTCTAGCTTGTTTGGTCAAATCCTAGTTTTCACCATTAAGTTTCTAATTAGCCTTGTCAAGTTTAAATTCAAACATTGATTGATTTCTGTTTAGGCCTTAATTCATGGGGTTGATACATAAATCTTTCTCTTTTGGGTTGCATATCTTTGATTAGTCGATTACCCAAATTTTAAAACTATTGATGGTTTTTTCATTAAAAACCTATCCTTCTCATTATTTGTGCATTTATTTGGGAGAAACATAGCCTTTTTAAAAGAGACTTTTATACTATGCCTTATGCCAACTACTCATGTTTATGTTTGAGTCCATGTGCCGGGTTTATGTCAAAGTTATTTCCAAACATTTAAGATTAAATCAAATCACATCAGCCTTTGTTTCAAATCTAGATTTTGATGCCATTTGGCCAAAATTCCTAGCGTATTCCTATTTGTTTGAACCTAGATTTTGACTCTACATTTGGACAAAAGACCTAGTAACCCAACTTTTCCCTTTCCTAGTTTACACCTTGTTTGGAACACTTTAACCTAGACCTTTGGCATGCCAGTTTTTATTTAGACACTTGACCTTTTGTGTGTATGACATTTGATGTTAGATTGTTTTATGCCAAGTCTTAGCACAAATTATATTGGAGATACAACTCCACTTTCAAACCATATTGGAGATATAACTCCACCCCTTTGACCAAGTTAGACCAAGCTTGAACCATTTATCCTATAGACATAGTTTTTTAGAGTTTGTGGAACTCTAAGCCTTTTTGTTTCAGATCTTTCATCATTTATGTAGATATATCTAGCTACACTTATGGTGGAGTCACCTACAATCTAAATTATGATATAATGGATGTAAAAAATAAATTTTATTGCTTTAGTCAAGACCCCAATGATGTTAATATGGTTTTTGAGATAGATTTCTATCTGCCTCATATTAATCATTCATGAGAACAAAGTCACGAAACAACTTATGATCCAACTTGAGACCTTGATTGGTATGAAGAGGCTTGTGAGGAGGAATTTTAAGACCTAACTATAGATAATGTTGTTTGGGATATGAATTCATACCCTCTTTACAATAAATACTACACAAAACATAGTTAAGAACTAGCTTATCAGCCAACTCATGATTGGGATGATATGGTTTATGAGGAAGACTTGGATGCTTTAGCTTGTGAAATTAATAAATCTCCACCACATCATACCATTTATATTCTAGGACCACAATATCACACCATTCCCATACTAAGACCTCATCCTTTGGTTTGTTAGAGCAATCAAGTTCCACAATGCCAAACCATTTCTATAATAGGACCTCATCCTTTAGCTTGTGCAAGCAATCAATCTCCATAATACCCCTTCATCATTATAAGACCTAGTCCTTTGGCTTATATAGTAAATCAATCCCCACAATTCCCTATTATTAATATCTCAAGACTTTGTCCTTTTGCTCATGCAAGAAATCATGCTACCCAAGGCCCTACCATTATCCAATTGCAAGTCATTCCTCATCTAGTACTAATCCCAACCAAACCTCAACTGATCCAATCATTCAAAGACCAAGCTATGTTCAAAACTAGTATTTTCCAACTCCTTAAAAACCAAGGCTAAGAGAACCAACTAATCTGAGATGTTTCTATTGAATCAACCATTTGTGATAAGTCAGCTTATGATAAATTGCCTATTGATCCTATACCAATTATTGCGGAGTCTCACTCTGATGAGTCAGTCTTTGTTGAGTCACTTCTTAATGATTATAATCACCTTTGGGAAAATCATTGCCTTGACCATGTGCCTATTTCTTAAGAGTCTCCTATTGATAAGCCAGTCTTTGAGGAGTTGTCTCTTGACCTTTTTCCCATCCTAGAGGAGTCTCACTTTGAAAAACTCATCTTTGTGGATCCCATCATGACATTATAGGTTGTTACTTATCTAATACCAAATATTCAACAAGACATCATTATAATAGAGTACCCATTAGATGAAGAGTCAGAGTTAGAGTCAAGTTTTACTCTTGGACCAACATCAGATTTAACATTAGAATCTAAATCTAAATCAACATCAATCTCAACATTAGATTAAGAGTCCCTTGAGTTATAATCAAATTTAGACAAAGAATATGTTCATGGCTATTACAACATTAGTTACGCATGGCTCACAGATCAATTTTAATACATTTATGATCCTTCTATGATTTTTTAGGGTGAGTAATTTAGCTTTGACACAAGTTATCCTAGTATCTTCTATGAGGATTGTGCAGCCTCTCCCTATTTCATTACCATTCCATAGGCCATTACCATCAACCAAAATAGCCATATTATTGACATTCCATCTCCCACAAGTGTCGATTAGGACTGACATAATTCCACTTTATTGAACTGCATCCATGGCAACATAGCAATTGAAGAAGAGTAAGGAGGCCAAGACAACATTCATGTAGTAGAAGAACACTCTCCTAGTGAAACCTTTTTGAAGGTGCTAGGGGATAATCCAAGTTAAAACTCAACATCTTTTAGTGAAACTTTTTTAGAAGCACTAGAAGACAATCAAATTCAAAAGTCAATATTATTTAGTGAAACCTTCTTGAAGGTGCTATGGGATAATCAAGATAACTTTATTGGTGAAAAACTCTTTGAGACACCAATAGCTAAGCACAAAAGTTCTTCACTACTTGATGAAGACAAAATCAAAGATCAAATCAAAATAGCTTCCAATCTACAACCTATTTAGATGTTAGCTACTCTCAAGATCAAACAATAAAAAAATTTGGTGGTCCTATTGAGAGAAAAAGTCTTTGGCCCTGCCACAACCAAAATTATGTCAAATCTAGCATCAACAACATTACGTGTGACTGAACATCTCGATCTTCATTTGTTTCCCAATCATTACACAATACATTATCATCTACCATTCCATTTTACAATTAAACCCACCATCCATTATTTGTCCCTATTTATCATCCATGGTCATACTTTCCTTTGTAGAGGATACAAATATACCTTGTCTCAATGCTTGACATAATCAGAATTAATGACCAACAAAGATCACAAAAGCATTCTTGACAATGAAATTTGAAGGCCATTTTTGATAGAGAAATTATTCATATGAGGTGTGGGCTATCAATTAACATGATTTAGTATTTTATTTGTATCATTTGTTAATTAGGACATGCATCTCCCCATCAATAGGAACAATAAAATTAAAAACCATACCCAAGCCAAAAATATGTACCATACCATTTCATTTCCATTGTTACATATGCCTATTTTCCATTATCATAGATCCTCCCATTCGCCCCATCACTTGGGGTCAAACCTCTTCTCATTTTATCAAACCATCATTATCCTTATCAAGACTATGTCATCCTATCATTCCATTCCTATCTAGACCAAAGCTTGTTTTTAGTCATCCTACCTAATCTTATTTTGATCTTAGTTAATTTGGTTCTTCCTACACCTATTGTGAGAGGATTATAGTCAAGTTTCAACAATCAATCCAATCCATGTTTACAATGACATTATATGAAAGTAGTGTGACAGTTGATTTGTGAAGATATCTTTCATCCTATATCCATGTTTGTTTATGTGAGCTTGATTATAACCACCTATGGTCAAATCAGTGTTTCACTAGTCTTGCTACTAATTATAACTACCTATGGGAAAATTAGTATCATTGACCTATGTCATTATCTCCTAGTTATAAATACCTATGGGCAAACTAGGGGCAACACTTATTTACCATGCATTGTTGCATCATCTTGCCATTGTTGTTTTCATTTGACTGGCCATTTTCCAAATTTGAGAACTTGTTGAGACCTAGTTCATTTTTCCCTACCTTTTGTGTGGATGGAATTACTATGACTTGAGGTCATTTCAAGACTATTTGGGTCACGCTCAATTCATGTTGAGGTCACCTCAGTCCCCCTTTCCATACACTTTTACCATTTTGTGAGTAATCTAAGACAAATTATCTCATCATTTTATGAGCAGGTATCTTATCATTCTTGATCAAGTTAAGATACCTCAGAATGCCAAAAACATTCATAACATTTCAAAAATCAAAAAATATTTATCTTGTCTAAGCCTAGTTAGTTATCCTCAATCTACCTTATTGGGGCATGGTCATTGTTAGGATGCTTTCTTTTGCTTTTATTTTCAGGCTTTCTATTTGTTTGTTAATTTCAATTTGTTTGTTTTTTAATTCTCTTGCCTATTTTTTTACTTTCAACACTATTTCCTTGACTCCATCTATATGTTTTCATTGGGTGATTCTTTATGCACATTATTCTTGAGTCCATCCATCCTCATCCATTAACATTGTCATCATGGTTTTTATCATTGGTGCATTTTTTTGAGAGTTTATTAGATCAGGAGTCGGTCCTTATGCATATTTTAGCCAAGTCTTCATGGTGTTCTATCATAAATCCTACCATCACATGCTATAGCAAAAATTAGCTTCAATAAGGTCTAAAATCAATAGAGCTATAGAAGTTTCTCCTTGGCACCTTGGCAAATCCTCCCACCCACCTTGATAAATATAACTCATTTGACCATTCTATTTGTATCATTGTTAATCAAGATGAGCATCTCTTCATTGATAGGTATAACCAAATCATTCACACTTATCAATCTTTTTCTTATATTCATATATTTCTTCACTTTGCACCCACTCATCTTTAATCTATATTCTAGGTTATATCCTCGATTTATGCTTGCTAATCAACCCTGATTAGGGTACCATCAATTTTAGCCAATTCAGGTCTGCTTAATGATTTTAGCTGCCTATGTGAAAATCATTATTTTGACTTTTATTCTTGATTATAGCTACCTTTAGGCAAATCAACATCCTTTTTAAATAAATGCATGTAGGCATTTTCTTAACCACATGTTAATTCCACCTTTCTTCTTGTTTCTTCTCGAGGGATCATCCATCAATAAATGTGGTGACCACTCCCTTGAGGGGGCATCATCATAGGCTTCCCAAAACCATTTGGAGCTTTATTCTTCAACCATCATATTCTTTTTTGGCATACAAGAAATCTCTCATTATTTGAAAAGATATTTCTTTGCCTACAATTTGAAACATCTTCCTAAATAAGGGCAAATTGTAGATGCCTAAAACTGGCCACTGATAACCTCCAACTAGGGTTTTGACCAATTTCCACCCAAAATACACAATTTGGCCTAAACACACTAAAACATGCTAAATGATGTTAAATTGACATATTCGCATTCTAATTTTTCCCAAGGTATTACTAAATGGGGCAATGCAATTTATGGGCCAACTAACTTTGATCAGATCATTCTGAGTCAAAATGCTAATTTCACACCTAGGTGCTCTGGATTGCTCTTTGCTATCAAATCTTCTGCACAAGATGCATGCCTTTGTTGTTTGTTATTGGTAACTTCCTAAATGGAAATATGGTTCTAATGCATCTGACATCACCTTTTAATTCTAATCCAGTCAAATTTTGGACCAATAACAAGGCATTTTGATCAATTTGAGTAATTTGTGCACAAAGTGCTTAATCATGATTAAGAGATAATTAACCCAAATTAAGGCTTAATAAAAAAAATCCATGGAAACTTGTTGAATAATTATTTTTGGAAATCAATATAGAATATCTACATCATCAGGTGACCTCATTTCTTGGGAAGGCATCTCTAAGCCATAAATGCCACAAATATCAAGATTCATGCCCTCCATGCCTCATCAATGTCTTCCATGATGCCGTCCATGCCTCTTAATTTTCCCTTCTTGTAATGTCATGATGAGAATAATGAAAAACTTAATTCTAAAAATTGAATTAATCCTTAACCACACATTTGCATCTCAGGATGGATGGTTTAGGTTGATTTTAGACATTATCAAAAATCTATAAATAGAGAGGCTATGAACATCATTTCTAAGCTATTTTGGTGCAAAGTTATAATGCACAAATATCTTCAAGAATCCCTTTTAACTAGTGTTACCATGCCAAATTCATTCCAAGCCAATCCAAGCCACAAGCCAAAGGTGCCAAGGAGAGATGGAGGTAGCCAAGCTTCCATTGCCAAGGACTTCATGAGCACAAGCTGAGCAAGCCACCACTACAAAGGCATTTGGAGCATCTAAGGAAGGTGAAAGAATTCTTGTGTTTTCATTTCTTACTTTTTATTTGTGTTTGTCATTTTCTTTTGTTAACTAAGCTCTCCTTAGTGTCTAAGCATAGATATTTTATGATATTAGTGTATTGATTTCATTTTGTTTATCACTTTGGAACTAACACCATACTAACCATCCTTTTCCATCTCTTCACCGTATCCACTTTCCACTTCCATTCTATCGACCTAGTGTATTCTAAATCCTAGCCCATTTGACCTTAGTTTTTGTCATTCGTTATGTAAGTTCAACATCAAGGTATCTAATCAATCCATCAATTAGTTCAATTACTTTAGATAGAGAGCATATTTTGGGATAGTGTGATAGAAGTTTTGGCAACTGCATCCTTTGTTTATTATTACTTTCTTACCACTGGTCTTGATACTAATTATAACTACCTTTGGGAAAATTAGTATCATTGATCTATGGCATTGTGTCCTAGTTATAACCACCTATGGGAAAACTAGGGGTAACACTAAGCCTTGATGTACCAACTTGCCACTTCCTATGCCATGATGTGGCTTTTTACCAACTATGCCTATTTTATTTGAATTAATTACTACACTAGTCAAGATCCTATACTATAAGGGTAAAACTACAGTGACTTGAGGTCCTACTTTGGGACTATGTAAGTAACACTCAATACTTGTTGAGGTCAGCTTAGTCACCCTTCTCCACCATACTATCACCATTTTATGAGAAACCTAAGCCATGTTCTCACCATTTTGTGAGTAACCTAAGCCACACTCTCACCATTTTATGAGCAACCTAAGTTTGAACACTCTCACCATTTTGCAAGCAACCTAAGCCATACCCTCATTATTTTATGAGAAATCTTAGTTTGAATGCTCTCACCATTTTATGAGCTTAAACCATTTAGTGTCTCATCATTCTTGATTGAGTTGAGATACTCCAAAAACAATTCCAAAGACATTTGAAATTTTTTTATAAAAAAACAAAAACATTAACCACTTATTTGCCTTAAGGATTTTGAGAAGCCTTACCAAGTTATAAGAAAATCACTTATCACTTAGTTTCCCCACCCTTTTTGGCCTTTTCTCTCATTCAGTTGCCATTTTGCAAGACCATTCCTCTTCTTATATCACATCTAGTCTATTTGTTTTCCCTAGTTATCACATTCTTCCCATTCGCTGGAGAACTACATTTAGCCTAAAAATTTTTATTGGATATTACATCCATGGAACTATGTAGGCAATGTCCACTTGCCTAGTGCATATGGAGGTAGGTCGGCCACCCCTTCCTTTTCTTCTATTCCCCTATTTTATTCATTTGTTAAGTTGTTTCCTATTTTCTAGGGGTAATGTTTATAGGGTTTTTATTGCATTGTTTCTTTGTTTTTTTTGGCCTATTTTGTTTGTTTATCTATCTATTTGTTTGATTTTAGCACTATTGTCTTGATTCAATTTATGTGTGTTCATTGGGTGATTCCTTGCCCACACTTACACTTAAATCCATCCATATTCATATGTTTACATTGTCATCATGGTTTCTATTATTGGTGCATTATTTTTTTATTGAGTATTAGGTTATGGGAGTCAGTCTTTCTATATATTTTAGCCAAGTTCTCATGATGTTATACCATGTTACCTATCGACATGTGATACAACAAACCTAATCTTTAAGAAGTCTATTCAACAATGGTAGCATCTCTTTGACACTAACATCCCAATCCCATCCTAATAATATCCCAAATAGAGTAATTAAACATGAAATAATTTAAATCTTTATTAGTTCAAATGAGTATCTCCCTACTAGTAGGTTGTTCCAATTCATCATTTCCATCTGTGTTAAGTTTTCATCATCCTCGACCAAGTTTATCATGTTTTCCATAATCGGGGTCTAATGATTATAACCACATATGGGTAAATCATTATGTTATCACCACTTTAATTTTTATACCTATACAAAGGCATGTTATCTTGTTTGTCTATCCTAATTGGGGTAGCTCCATCTTCTCAATAATTATAACTGCCTTTGGGCAAATCATTATATTATCATACCACATTGCCACTATTAGGGTATAATGTTTATAATCACCTTTGGGAAAAATATTATGCACTATCCCACATGAATTCTTAATGATTTTGACTAGTTTTTTAATATCATTATGTTTTCACCCCATCATCTTTCCTTTCTTTGGTCTCCTCATTTCACTTTTTTTTTTTGAGGGACCATTTACTGACTTGCTTATGCCAATTGTTCCCTTTAGGGGGCATCATAAAGCTAGTTTATCATTATTGTAGTTATAGGCATGCAGGACCTTTTCATTATTTGAGAAGATGTTACTATGCTTATAGCTTTCAACACCTTCCCAAAAAGGGGCAAATTGTAAACACTTAAATCTAGCCACTGATAACTTCCAGTCAAGCTTTTTGCCAATTTCCACCTAAAATGCATAATTTGGCCTAAAAATTCTAAAACACACTAAATGATGTGAAACTAACATATTCAAATGCTGATTTTGGCTAGGGTATCACTAAATGGGGTAATGCAGTTTATGGGCTAGCTAACTTTGATCATATCAGTTCAAGTCAAAATGCTAATTTTGCACCCACATGCTATGGATTTCCATTTAATATCAAATCTTCTACACAAGATTCATGCCTCATTATTTATTGGTAACATCCTAAATGATAATATAGATCCAATGCATCTAACATTTCCTTTTAATTTCAATTTAATCAAATTTTGGACCAATAACAAGGTATTCTGATCGATTTGAGTAATTTGTGCACAAGGTGCTTAATCATGCTTAAGAGATAATTAACCCAAATCAAAGACTAATAAAAAATTCCATGGAAAATTATTAAATACTTATTTTTTGAAATGAATATTGAATATCTTCATCATCAGGTGGCCTCATTTCTTGGGAAGGCATCCCTAGGCCATAAATACCATAAATATTAGGATTCATGCCCTCCATGCCTCATCAATGCCTTCCATGATTCCCTCTAAGCCTCTTAATTTCCTCTTCTTCCAGTGTCCTTATGAGGATAATTACAAAATTAATTCAAAATTTTGAATTAATCCTCAACCACACATTTGCATCTCAGTATGGACAGTTCAAGTTGATTCTAGACATTCTTAAAAATCTATAAATAAAGAGGTCATGAACATCATTTCTAAGCTATTTTGGTGCAAATATATAATTCACAAATATCTTCAAAAATCCATTGAAATTCATGTTATCGTTCCAAATTGATTCCAAGCCAATCCAACCTATAAGCCAAAGGTGCCAAGAAGAGATGGAGGTAGACAAGTTTCCATTGATAAGGACTTCATGAGCACAAAAACTGATCAAACCACTACTACAAAGGCATTTGGAGCATCCAAGGAAGGTGAAGGAATTATTATTTTTTCATTCTTTGCTTTTTTATTTGTGTTGTCTTTTGCTTTTGTTAACTAAGCTCTTCCTAGTGTCTAGGTCTATGGATGTTATGATATTAGTATGTTTCTTTCATTTTGTTTTCATTTTGGAACTAACACCATACTAACCATCCTCTCTTGAGTCAAATTCCTAGATCACACACACCATCAAATTATAGTACTATTTTTAGATTCTAAATCCATATTGAGATGTAAGTTTGTAATTTTTGATATTTACATCTTATTTTAATGGATTGATTTGTGATTATGAACCTAGAGACGTAGCCCCTAAATAGGTAAAATCTGTTATCAAGTTTGTGTCTTTTTCCTTACAATTCATTATGAGTTTTAGTTTATAATTTAGTGTTTAAAATGAATTAATGGAACACTAGAACTAATTATTTTAAATTTATAAAAATGACACAAATCAAGAATTTTTAAACAGGAAATGAGTTTATAGAGTTTTCTTATCACTTTTTATTCATTCCTAGAATTTCACATCTAATTCTATGTACTTAAGGGAATTGATATTTTTTAGTAATGAATTTTAAAATAATATTTTATTTATCTAAGGTGGTAAATCATGTTTTTGTATCATTTTTTGATCCCAACATAATTATATAGCTAGGTTGATGCCATTTTTCACCAGTTAGTAGGAGATTGGTAGAGAAGGTAAGGAAATTATCAATCAATGTTTCTGTGAATATCCTAGATAAAAACCTTGAGATTGATATCTCTTGACATATTTCAAATATTTTTACTAATTATGCTAAGAGGAGTTCCACAATGCATTTGGGGATGGTGGGATATAATGTAGTGAATGTGTTCACTTTTAATTTTAACCTTAAATTTGATGTTTATTTGACTGTCACTTTAAAAAAAATCCATTTAAAAAATTGACCAACATTAGTATACCATATTAACATTTATTAAAAACATTATTTTATGAAAATACACTATTACAAGTTAAAATCCAACTAACATTATTATACCACATTAACTTTTATTAAAGATATACTTTTATAAGTGAACATTATTACAAGGTAATAACTTAAAACAATTTTTATTAATTTCAACCGACTCTCCATCATTCCAAATTAATTTTCTCTTTTTTGGCACATTGAGGTTGTAAACTTATTAGGTTATACCATAATGATTATCCATAATACAAATTTCCATTCCCATTTGGTCCATGTAGCACCAAATCCAGCCAAGAAATTTATTTTTCAATATGTGAAATCAAATTGGTTGTTTTTTTGGAAGACTTTCAACATTTTGAATTTTAATCTAAGTGGGAAAATTAGAAAAAGACTTCCTAGGGGGGAGAAATGGTGTGGACCTTCAAATCTTAGATACTCCTAGACTTAGAAAGGGAGGTTTAGGAAGAAGAAAGAAGTATCAGATAGGCTTGGTGTATAAATAATTGGAGATATAGTTGACTTCAAGAGAGGTGCTTTCCTTAACATAAGTAAAAGAAAGTGAAGGATAATGGTTGGTCCATATAAGGAAGTAAGATGGAAAAGGAACATGACCATCCTCCAGTAGAAGAGGTGGTAGAGAATGATTATTTACAATCAGATTTATTAGTTATAGGTGTGAAAGGAGTTACTAAAAGATCCCTTACAGAAGAGCAAGTAGAGAGGTAGATTCTTAAACAAGAAGATAAAGAGGGGAAGGAAGAGAAAGTCTTGCATCTCATTGAAATATTTGTGTGGGAAACCTAAGACTTTTCTTTGATTAAAGGGTTGGTAAATTTTCTTGGAGCAGAAGGAGAGGAGTGGAAGACATTCAACATTTGAAATTTCAATATGAGCAGGAAAACTAGAACACCAATTTAGACATAGACAAGAGTGAAAGGAGTGGAAGGAGGTTTTTTCTAATAAGACATGGGTGAGAAGGAAAGGAAGGGTAAGGAGGAAATGAAGATGATCCATATTTGGGTGAATGGGGGTTGTCCATGCCATCAATGGCATCCCCCATAAGTTTGAGTGGCAAGCTAGGTGGGAGATATTTAGAGTGGAAGACCATCAACATTTTGAATTTCATTTTGAGTACGAAAACTAGAACACCAATTTAGATATGGATGGGAGTGAAAGGAGTGGAAGGAGTGTAAGGAGGAATCTTCTAATAGGATGTGGGTAGGAAGGAAAAAATGGGCAAGGAGGAGATGAAGATGACCTAAATCTAGATGAATTGGGGGTTATCCATGCTATTAGCAACATCCCCTATAAGTTTGAATGATAATGTGGGTGGGAAAGAATCAGATATTAAGACTAGTGGAAGGAAGCTTTTGGGTATAACTTGGGAAAGAAAATTAGAGTGAAAGTTGCTCACAGTCCTTTTTTGGTTTTCAAGAGCCCTGACTTAGGCAAGGAATGGATCTACATGGGGTTTTTATGAGGAGAGCTCAATCCTAGAAAAGTTTCAAGAGTAGAATACCTTTAGCATTTTGAATTTTAATTTGAGTGGGAACTCTAGAACACCAATGGGTTTTTCTAACAAAGTCATGAAATTTTTAGGGCCCATCATTACAGTAGATATAAACAAATTAAAACTAGTGATGGGTATTAAATTTTTGGGTTCAAAGGCTAATGAGGAAGGTAGAGGATTCCTCATAAAGATTTATGGAGTCTGATCTAAAAATGATGATCCCTCTTCATGATCAATGGTCTTTTTGAGTGATTTTATATGGTCACTTACTACATATAGGTCTGTGAATGATGGGAAAAAATCTTGTGGAAGACTAGATCTATAGTGGACTAGTTTCAGTCTCACTCAATTTTGATCATGGTAGATAGAGGAAACTAAATCAAAAATTGTCTTACCAGAGTGGAGGATAGAGGATTCTACCCTTTCTTCTTTTGTGTTATGGGTTTTGCCAAATATTATAAGGATATTACTCATATTTAGACAAAAAACCCCATGGTGTTTCAAACTATGGCCAAACTATTGAGGATGAGATTGTTAGGTCCTTGTTGAGAATTAGCCATTAAAGGATCAAGTGGGAGGAAAATCCCACTTGTTGTATATCAGATGCATGGAGGTTGTGTGGATGTCCCTAGTGGTAGAAGATATTCTACCCCTAGCAGACTCTTATTTCTATAGTGTAAGTCTCATGGAAGACCTATTGTCAGGATTTATCTTTTTGAATCTCATTACTTTGCAACATCCTTATTTTTTCTATTAGAGTGGATGATAGTGTCATATTATTTTTAGTATTACTCAATATTGATCATGGTGGATAGAGGAAACCAAATAAAAACTTGTCTTATTAGAGTGGATGATAGAGGATTCTATGCTTTCCTCTTATAGGTTATAGTGTTTGCCCAAGATTTCAAGGATATTACTCATAATTATATATAATTTCTAGGATTCTTGTTATCCATCATAATATTTTATGGAATTAGATATGACATGGATGAAGCCTCCTTGAGGGTTTTGGTTTCATTTAGGCATGTTTTCACTCTTAATGCATGTATGGAATGTGGAAGAAAGGATAAAAATTCACTGAATAATAAAGCTATGGATATCCCTATTCAATTTTAATTGGTTTGGTTTGGGGTGGTTATAAGAATACTAACCAAATCTTATCCTATCATAGTGGATGATAGATGAATCCACCTTACTAGTTTTAGTGGGAGGAAAAGCCTAGTTACAGGATCTCAATTGCATGAAGGTCATGCATAAGACCTAGGTGATAGAAGACATTCTACTCCTAGGGGATTCTTGTTATGTAGAACAAGTCTCAGGGAAGTCTAACCAAAGGGTGTCATCCCTTCAAATCTCATTAATTTAAAACATCTTTGATTGTGTCGAGGTTGTGGGAACCTTTAAAATCCTTGTGTTATGGTTATGGGAGCCTTAAAAGCTCCATGTTCTACCAAGGTTATGGGAGCCTCCCAACCCTATTTTTGTCTTTGATACATTATGGGATCCTTAAAACCCTCTAGTTGGGCTTTGTAAAGGTTGTGAGATCCTCAAAACCCTCTTTGTTGCACTTGATTTGGTGGGGAATCCTTAAGTCCCTTTTGTTTTGATTTATAATGCTTGGTTATGGGTCCACTATGTAAAACCCTCCCCTTAGTTGTGGTCCAGTTATAAAAACCCTCACTTGTCTAGTTCATAGTACTAGTTTCAAAAGTATTTATCTCATCAAATTAAAAAAATGGTTATTTTTATTTAGGTTTCCAATTTTGGTGTGTGTTTGTAGGGAATGATTTTTGCTTCCATCTAAGATTCCAAAGTGTATTTTTAGTGGCATTATAGTGTGGCTTTCCAAACATATTGAATCATACTTAAACTAAGTTCATTTCTAAGCTAAAAAAACTATTGTGCTGATGGATTAATAATTGTGTTATTATTTTTTTACCTTAGGTGAGCCTATGATTGGAGTTTGAGAGAAAAAACAATATTTTTTGGATATGTCAATTATGTTATAGCAGTGCCATATGATAATAGTTTTTATCAATTTAATTATTTATAATTGAAATTAAAATAGAGATATGTTAAGGTTTGTAATTTAGATTTGAGTAGTGTATGATTCATGGCTTTATATACAATTATCTCTATTAAATTAAAATTAAAATATTTTTTAGATGCAATATAAATATTTGAGCACACTAAACTATATATGTATATGTTAAAATATCTCCATATATTACTGTTAATTATATGGACATTGTTAAATAACAAAACTTTTTAAACCCATTCAAACTAGATAATCATATAATGAAATCTAAAACTTAAATGTTTGTTGAACAAAGTTCATTATGGATGAATTTAGAATGAACACAACTTTCTAAATTGACTCCCAACACTCATTACTATTGCTATTAATGATAGACAAATGCCATGTACATGGTTGTTAGTGCAATTGTATATATCAAAGAAAATATGTGTAACAAACAAAATATGAAACACAAGTAATTTCATTAATAATAATAATAATAATAATAATAATAAGTTATTTTATCTTATTATTTTGTCATATATTTTTTTATTATTTATAAATCATTAGGTGTGTACACATAATTTAATTCATTTCATTTCATAAATTAATTTTAGCATATTTTTTAATGTTTTTATCATATAATAATTTTAACATATCTTTTCATGTCTTTTAAAAATTTAAAATATTAGTAAGCATACATAACTCAGATAATTGTTTAACCCTGAATTGAATGATGTGGGAGATAATGTTTAATAATATAGAGTAATCTAGGGCACAAGGGTAAGAAACTACATTTATAGCATTTCAATAAATAAAAAACTCAGATAAACAATATTTTAAATTTATACAATTGATATTGATAAAAAAAAGTAAATAATAGTTATTGATAGATATTGTAATAAATTAAAAATAATGATACTTAGCCAGTTTATTGTACTCATATAGGTTTGAGTGGGAACATGCTATAAGTGCACTAGATGATGTTATGGTTATGGGAGCCTTAAAATCTCCTTATTTTACCAAGGATATGGGAGCCTCCAAACCCTATTTTTGTCTTTGATACATTATGGGAGCCTTAAAACCCTCTAGTTGGGCTTTGTAAAGGTTGTGAGATCCTCAAAACCCTCTTTGTTGTACTTGGTTTGGTGGGGAATCCTTAAGTCCCTTTTGTTTTGATTTATAATGTTTGGTTGTGGGTCCACTATGTAAAACCCTCCCCTTGGTTGTGGTCTAGTTACAAAAACCCTCACTTGTCTAGTTCATAGTACTAGTTTCAAAAGCATTTCTCTCATCAAATTAAAAAAAATGGCTATTTTTATTTAGGTTTCCAATGTAGGTGTGTGTTTGTAGGGAATGACTTTTTCTTCCATCTAAGATTCCAAAGTGTATTTTTAGTGGCATTATAGTGTGGCTTTCCAAATCTATTGAATCATACTTCAGCTAAGTTCATTTCTAAGCTAAAAAAACTATTGTGCTGATGGATTAATAATTGTGTTGTTATTTTTTTTACCTTAGGTGAGCCTACGGTTGGAGTTTGAGAGAAAAAAACAATATTTTTTGGATATGTCAATTATGTTATAGTAGTGCCATATGATAATAGTTTTGATCAATTTAATTATTTATAATTGAAATAAAAATAGAGATATGTTAAGGTTTGTAATTTAGATTTGAGTAGTGTATGATTCATGGCTTTATATACAATTATCTCTATTAAATTAAAATTAAAATATTTTTTAGATGCAATATAAATATTTGAGCACACTAAACTATATATGTATGTGTTAAAATGTCTCCATATATTACTATTAATTATATGGACATTGTTAAATAAAAAAACTTTTTAAACCCATTCAAACTAGATAATCATATAATGAAATCTAAAACTTAAATGTTTGTTGAACAAAGTTCATTATGGATGAATTTAGAATGAACACAACTTTCTAAAGTGACTCCCAACACTCATGACTATTGCTATTAATGATAGACAAATGCCATGTACATGGTTGTTAGTGCAATTGTATATATCAAATAAAATATGTGTAACAAACAAAATATGAAACACAAGTAATTTCATTAATAATAATAATAATAATAATAATAATAATAATAATAATAATAAGTTATTTTATCTTATTATTTTGTCATATATTTTTTTATTATTTATAAATCATTAGGTGTGTACACATAATTTAATTCATTTCATTTCATAAATTAATTTTAGCATATTTTTTAATGTTTTTATCATATAATAATATTAACATATCTTTTCATGTTTTTTAAAAATTTAAAATATTAGTAAGCATACATAACTCAGATAATTATTTAACCCTTAATTGAATGATATGGGAGATAGGATTTAATAATATAGAGTAATCTAGGGCACAAGTGTGAGAAACTACATTTATAGCATTTCAATTAATAAAAAACTCAGATAAACAATATTTTAAATTTATACAATTGATATTGATAAAAATAGTAAATAATAGTTATTGATAGATATTATAATAAATTAAAAATAATGATACTTAGCTAGTTTATTATATGCATATAGGTTTGAGTGGGAACATGCTATAAGTGGACTAGATGATGATCTTGGAATAGTCATCATTTTATATAAATATCCTTTTTGTGGTATTGTAAACTTACATCAAATCTAGATAATTATGTCGATGTAGGTGTCTAACTCTACTATAGGTTTCTTATATAGAATATTATTTGGATCTAGATGCAACCAACTAGAGCCTTCTAGATTTTTATTGCCTTTCTTATGATGTCTTTAGATTGTTTGCATAGGCTATTTCTCTTTGTTAAATGATCAAACCTTAGCTCTTCATCTTTAGAGTGATCATGGAAAAAATGGGTTAGTGGGCTCACAATGTTGAGCTAACCCCAAAGACCCCTCTGTAAATGGGCATTGTCTACATAGCCACTACTTCGAAGAGGGACACAAATTGATATAGTGCTCCCCTATGTGTTGGCTTGTGTGTGCACAAGGGTACAATGTATGATAAGTGAAAGCATGTAATGACCTAGCTTTTAACTTGGAAAATATAGCTCATAAAATATTATTTAAATGCTTCAAACTTGTAATATGATTTCTCATATGCTTAATATGTAAATAGGGACAAATAAGGAATATTTTCTCACTTGAACGATTGATTTAATGCTTCTTTGTATGTTGCCTTATAATTTGTAACTGATTTCAATTATATAAGACTGGGGTACTATATAAACCAAATTTTAGTATCTATATTTTCCCTCTATTTAATCTATTAATGAAATTCCTAGATTAAAATAAATAAATGTGTACCTAAATGTGTACAACACACCTTGTCTTTGCATGAACCCACCTTGAGTTATTTCTTGGTGACTAACCTATAACCAAGATCATGTTACAATATATAATCAGTGTATGAAATTTGAAATTGAAAGAATTTGAAATGATTTAAATTAAAAAGAGAAAGGTTAGGAGTATAATTATGTGTTGATGCAAGCATCTTACCTTTTAACAATTTGATTTGAAAGTATGCCTCATTATGAAGCATTAAAACTAAAATTATGACAAATCTAAACCTACAAGTCCTGCTAATCTTAGAGAAGAACATTCTCCCAATTTTGGTGTAAAGGAGAGTTACAACATGAGCATTGAGCTTATTTCATCTCAGTCATGCAACCCAAATATGTGCATAAAGTGGTGAGTGTGAGAGATTTAATCAACTCATACTATATATCTAGTGAGGGTGGATGATTTAATCAAAACTAATCTATAATTATAGTGATGTTAGACAATCTACTCAAATCTAAATTTTAAATTTGGTAAGATTGAATGATTTAATTAACTCAATATTCTAAAGGTGAACCAACTAATGTAGTACATTGGCTCGATAATACTACATAATGTTCCATCCTGGATATGATAACCATCCATAATAGTATTTAATATCTAGAAAATGACTTAATTTTATAATTTTTAGGTGCCCTTTTCATGGCATATACACCTCATATATGTATAAAGATTAAATTTGGGTAGAATAATACTATAAATGTATATAATTTTTCCATAAATGTGTATCTAAATCATATAATTATGAAATACAAAAAATTATAAAACTAGTACAAGTGTGGAGAACATGTTTTTATAATATTCACCCATTATAATTTAAAACTGTGAAAATGTTAAAGTTATGACTTTATGACATGCCCACACTGTAATCTAAAACTGTGAAAATGTGGAAGTCATGCCTCTATGACATGCCTCCACTAATATGCCCCCCATTTTGAGGTAAGGAGAAATATAATCTAGTAGTTTCCTTACCTCAAAAACATAATATAATTATAAGAACTGTGTATTGATCACATAGAATATATGAATAAAATCTGAAGGTAGATATAAAATTGAATCATGCAATATGTGATCACATAAATTCCTAAGATGCATGATATAAATCATGGCATCATTTAGAGAGTAACACTACAAGTTCAAAAAGAAATCAAGCACACACATGAGATCACTCAAAGGGAAAGAAAATTTAAATGATCTAAGGAGACCTCATATAAGGGACATGTTCAAATGCCACACAACTAAAGGGACATGACTTAGTCAAATGTCCACAAAGCATATAATGACATATTCAAAGGTCTAAACAACAAATAATGACATTCAAATGTCTTAACAATCAAACAAAGGCACGGGGGCCATAATCAAAGGAGCATATTCAAATGCTCAAACATGAAAGATAATGTAAGATAGTAGCAATCAAGATAAGACAGTTAAAAAAGTGCAAGAAGGAAAGCAAGGAGTAAAAGTAACTAACATGAACATAACATACTAGTTCTTACATATGTGTTAGCAAAAAACTTCAAGTACATAGAATAATAAGTATAATATGAAAAGACATGAACATGGATATATGCATGTGTAAGTAGTGAAGCTCAAACATGATAATGGAAAGTGATCATAAAATAATATAACATGGGTGTATCGTGATCAAATAAGAAAATGCCCCCCAATGTACTTATGCCATGAGTAGAGAGAAGCCCCAAAATCTATATATGCATATATATCATGTATCTAAGTATGCATGTATCACATTCAAATGATGTGTGAGACATATGTGTATGTATGGAAAGGAATGATATGTTATCTACTAACATATATCAATCAATATAAGTATAAAAAATAGTACAACTAGGAACATGTTAAATATTTTTGGTATTTTTGAATTATTTAATTATAATATATATATATATATATATATATATATGAAACATTTGATATTTTTGTATTTTTTGGAATATTTCAAAAGAAAGAGACTACCTTATGATCCCATACAAGGGATGCTCATAGGTAGCTTCAAGCTTGAAATGTGGTATATAAAACTAGTAGTACTGCCAAGGAGCATATAAAGGTGTCATATCTAGCACTGTAGGTTTTATGATGCTATATTTATGTATCATAAGGCTATGTGATCTTGAAGAGGTAATAAAAGGATTAGGGGTTCATTGAACCCATCATTTTATGCTCTATAGTTGATTGGAAGTATAAATAATTTGAAAATTCTTAGTTGCTCTAGATAATTGTGTATGTTATGTAGTAGTAGATGAGGATTTTATGGAATCCACTATGTATCTTTAATGTAATGGTCTCTCAAGTATGGGTTGAATAGGAAAGAGGATTGTTTGTTTACTACCCTTTCATAGAGGATTAACCTTAGTGGGTTTGATAATTAGTTATCTTAGAAGAAACTTCTCTTGTTTAAGTGGATGTTCATATGGAATTCTAGGAACTGTGACTAACCTATTGGTATGGATGTATTTAACACATTCATAAACTATAGAAGGTATTGCATAGATTTTGTGTATCTAAGGTCATCCCAATAATATATCAAAGACTCATGTGTATGTTATAATTGAAGAGGTAGTGACCACATGTGGTGGGCCGAATTGTAAAGGTAAGTCAATCTCACGAAGAACATGCTTTAAGGTCTCATCGAATGCTTTAACCATTTTTATTAAAGGGTACAAATCATTATGTATATATTCCAAATGTGTAAGTAATTTCATTATGTAGACATTCTCACTAGCACCATTATCAATCATAACATTATGAATATATTAGTGATCAAAGTATGCTCAAATACATAATGAATGAAGATATGAGTCATCATCCACAATTTCACTTTCATCAAAAGTAATAGATGGTCTCTTAACCATGGGAGGTATATGCCATGTATAATTACCAATGATCCCATTTATTGGGTACCCATAATGTAGTGGAGGATTATGTGTATTATATGCCATTTACACTTCTATATTATTTTGAGAATGATCGTGTAATGGATCACTAAACATATTTTGGTTTTGATGGTCACTAGGTTGTGACCCTAAATCCTTTAGAAGATCATCAAATGTAAGTTGTTGGTTATTGAGAAGGTCTTGTGTCTTATGTTTCAAGGTATAACATTGGTTAGTAGAATTACCAGGTCCCTAATGATAGTCGTAATAAGCAATGGCATCATATCATATCCATGGGGTTTAGGTCTACCCATATCAACCTCTATGAGAGGATGGAGAGGTATAAAATGACAATCTATGAGCTTATTAATTAGTGAAGCTGGAGACTTAGGTAATCATGTAAATTGTCTACTTGGTGCATTGGATAAGACAAACTGATTAGATTATTATGACATTGCATTAACAATTGTAGTTTTTATTGTTAGGTTTAGTAGGTTTCACCTTGTAACTTGGATTGATATGAAACTTGGTATTGAATGTAGTCAGTATGTTTGATAAATAATTAATCTTGTTCAATGAAATAATTTTAATTTCATGATCTCATACAATATGGCATAAGTCATCAAAATATTTGAACTTTTTGAAAATAATGAACTCATGTAATTGGGTGAGCAAACTTTGCTTGAAGATGTCTTGAATTATATTATTTATTTGAGAATTTGAATATGCTTTTTTAATTATGGCCCTTGTGCCTTGTTTGCCTATTTGAACATTTGAATATGTCATTATTTGTTGCATGGATCACTTTAATGCTTGATTAATTTATACTTGGCATATTACCTTGTGAGTTGTATGTGATTTCCAGGTGTACAAGACTGAGGTACTATATAAATTAAAATTTTGTATCTAAAATAATTTTATGTACAAGATGATGATAGATATCATTTTTTATCAATATTTATAGTGTCATAGCCAAGTACTAATCTAATTATTCTAATGAGGTTGAGGTCAAAGTGATAATGATGACATTAGAATGAACCAGTGTGGTCGATCATCTGAAAAGACTAGTTAAACATCATTGGCTTGGTCATCATTTACCTAACCAACCACCTAATACTATGTGAATTCATTAAAAAAACCTCTATATACCTTGACTAACCCCATCTAGTTAGAGGAGACTACATTGTTAATTCGGTTATACTTAAATACAGCTTTAACTCAAGAATTATATCTCTTGGCATCTTTTACACAAATTTATTTAAGATATGTATGCTAGTTAATAATAAATTTAAAAAAAAACATTAAAAAAACATGTTAAAATTAGTAAATGATAAAAACATAAAAAATATTTTAAAATTAGTTATATGAAATGAAATGAAATGATTTTAATTACATTCATACATATAATTGTCTATAGGACCATAGATTATTCCCAAAACTTCTATTATGAATTTTTTTATGATGAATGTGTTGATGCGATGGATTGCACCCTGTGAAGGAAGGCTCATATCTCTTCATCCATGTGACACAATGGAGACATCCCTCTTGTTGTGGGTGTCAAACATGATGGATGAATCTCTAGATTAGGGGCTAGCTCCCCTTGATGCACCTTGAGGCCCTAGATTTCCTATTGATAATAATGGGGGAGATGAAAAGGGAGAGAAATACTAGAAATCAAAACCTAAACTAAAGTGGCGATGCACCAAAATGGTTTGTCTACTTAGATTTGAGATACACATTACACCAAGACAAGCTGACATACACTATCATTCAAGATGATAAATTGTCCTGCATCAGTATTTCAACAGGGGGCCTATGGACATCTAGGGATGAAGAACTACTAGAGGTGTTATAAGACACACTATGGCAGCTTGCTCACATGCACCTATACTCTGCTATGGACACTTCCTTTTGACCTACAAGAAAGAGCTTACAATACACTATATATGCTAGATTTAAACTATGAAATCATGAAATAAAATGACTTAACACAAGATCAAAACCATAGACATATGCAAAAGTGTAAAACCAAATGGAGTTAAAATGCTTATGTCTTGATTCAAGGTAAATTCTTGCAGGGCTTCACCATACAAGCTAAGAGATCCCTTCTCAAAATGGGAATTTATAATTATATAGAGCAATACGTTAAAAAAATAAGGAAAGGAGACCCATGCTAGAGTCAAACACTTCTGAGACAGAAGACCATGATGCTGCTATATTCTTTAAAATGCATATGGGAGAGCCATCTTGTAGATGTCAAAGCCACCCTCCTTGTTGTCCTAGGCTTAGAAAATCATGGGATACTCCTAGAAACTGACAAAGCCATCCCCAAGTTGTTGTGGTTGGATCATGCTCTCTTCAATGCTGGGTGTAACTAGTTGTGCATTAATGGTGAAGCATGAAAACACAGGTTGCTCTCCTCTATAATTCAAAAACCAATCTATTTATTGGTTGTCAGTAGATATTTTCCACCCAAATGTATTAAATCATTTTTTTGAGTGTGCCTATGCCACTTTTCTTGTTCTAAATTATCATTGATTTTGCACTTTGACTTTATCAAATTGTTGGAACTATTTTGAGCTTTATCTTTTTCACTCTCTACTTGGCCATGTTTTGTCTCTTTCCTTTGATTTCTCCCTTTGCCTTGGTTTCTCCTATTTTGTCTTTACTCATTTAGCCTTTAGTTTATCAGTGGGTTTCTACTCCTCAGACCTTTTCTTTGTCTCTTTCCACCTTTTACACCTATTCAGGGTCTCAGGTATGCATTCTTTCCTTTTTTGTGGGTTTTAGGTTTCGAGCTTTTTGGGAAAGTCATCTCAGATAAAAGTATGAGACAATATTTTTTAGGGAAAAATCCATGGTTTCTTTCCCATTTTATTCTTCTTTTTACTTCTTCCTTTCTTATCTCTTCCTTTTGTTTACTCCCTTCCTTTACCTTTTCTTTGCTTTCTCTTTATAGGTCTTTTCTGTGAGCAAGATTTTCTTTGACATGTCCTTTGGACAAAATGTCTGAAGGAATTCCTTCAAATATTTTATCTAAAGAAATTCTCCTTGGCTTTATTCTTTACCTTCTTAGATTGCTTCTTTTTAGTGTCGACCTTCAGGATTTTTTTGATCATCAAATTTCTTAAGACAAAATGTTCGAAGGAATTCCTTCAGACATTTTGTTTGAAGGAATTTGACCTTGGCTCACCTTTCTTAGTTTTCCTTTAGATAAAATTTTTAAAGGAATTCCTTTAGACATTTTTTTGAAGGAAAACGCCTTCCACTTGTCACTTTTCCCAAAGGGCAAGTGCCCTTTAGGCTTCTTGTCTTTGCCCCTTTACTTCAACCAGTTTCCCTCTGCAAGGGCATTTCAAGCCAAAAGTCCCCTTTGGGCTTATGGAAATGGTCCTTATATTTCTCAAAGTGCCCTCTACAAGGGAATTTTGAGCCTCCAGTTTCCCTTTATAACTTTTGTATTGGTCCTTATGCTGATGAAAATCCCTCTACAAGGTCCATTCTACCTTCAAACATACCCTTCAAAAGTTTTGTAAAGCTCAATTTCATCTTTGAAATGCATGTCGCAAGGGCACATACCCTTCAAGGAAATTGAAAATGACCCTAAAAAACACCTAGGTTCCCTCCATAGAAAAACACTTGCCTTAAGAAGCATCTAAGACCAATTTGAGATCTTTCAAAAGACTTACTCAAAGCTTTGAAGTAAAGACATCTCAAAAACCTGACTGCTTCTTCCTTACCATTTTGGGTTTGTGAATGACTCCAACTCATGAAAGATCATAAGTCAAGTAATCCCACAAAATTAAATTGAACCACTCTAACCCTTATCAAGTTTATCTTCAACTTTGAATTATAAAATTCAACAAGTAATACACCTGTACAAACCTGAATTGCACTAGATAGACCATTTTGGACTTATCATAAGCTATTACTTTGGGTTTTGCATCAATTTTAACTCATAAAAAAACAATTAAAGACACTTGGAAAAACTAATTTGGTCTACCAAGACCAAATAAAGTTTATCAAGTGACTTGACCTATGAAAATTTCACAAGTCATTTGGAAAACTTGATTTGGTCTATTGTAGGTGAAGTAACTACTCTTAACAAACCTAAAATGCACTTGGCTAAGCAAATGAGGAAAAAACTTGGATTTTTCTTAGGAAAGGTCTAGTAGAGAAAATTTTAAATAAGTTAGTAGAGGGATGATCTATCCAAAACATGGATTGGATGACTTTTGTAAAGAAAAAGGATGGGGTACCCAATTTTGGCTTGCAGGACCAAAAATTGGTTAACACATTTGGTGACTCACAAGGGGAGCATGCTTTCTATGCTAAAGAAGACTGGTAGCCTCAAAGTACATTGGGAATAGAGTCAAGATGAGGCTTGAAAAAATTATAAATATCCTTCTAAATACCTATGAAACAACAAAGCTTTACCTCAAACAACAAGGAAAAACAACACACAATAAAGCTAAAAACACTACACTTGTGCAAACAAAACTTAGGGAAAATAAAGACAACTGAAAGCAAAATACTATATAAAACTAACTAGATATATTTGCCTCCCTCCTAGATTAAAAGGAAAAATTTTCAAGTCTCCTTCATGGCAAGAAAACTTACAGTGCCAAAAAAGTGACTGAATGGAATGGAGACTTGGTGACTTGCCCTTCTTACCTGCCACCTTGATTGGCTTGTATCTGAGTGAATCAGGGTCAAGCATGTCTCCAACATATATGTATTTACTTTTCTCCTTGGAGACTACCTCATGTTGGCCCTTCATGCTAATATATATCACCAAGAAATTAATGGCTGATAGCTCATCACCATAGGTCTCATTTAACACATAGCCATCTTGATATGCATCATAGACTGACTTGTCCCCTTCTGCTTTATTGAGGAGCCTATCACATTGATCCTTTGGTTCATCATGGCCTTTGTGAAGAAGGGTGACTATTGTGATGTCTGGAATGAGATCACAAACTACTTGCTCATCCTAGGGGACATCATCTTCTTGTTCAAGGCTCTCTTCTTCAAAGCTTTCATCAAGATGGGTAAGCCTCTCCTTTTCTTGCTAAAAAATAAGAGTCTCTAGTTGTTCAAATACATGCTCCTGATCCTCTTCCAACTCAGGGTCCATGGTATGGTCATTATCCTCATCAAAGCAACAAGGAAGTTCATCAAACAAGGGGGGAGAGAGCTCACCATGCTTACATTCTTCATCATCCATTGTTCACAAATAAAGTTTGTCAACCTCATCTTCATATTACTAGAACATCTGCATGTATTCATGACCTATGTCTTCTCCATTATTGATGATGTCTTCAAAAGGAGAATCCATGATTATTTCCTCCTCATTGTCATCCATGAGAGATTCTTGATTAGCCATGAATTGGGTCCTCTCTTCTTCACTTGCCTCTTTCAAAATAAGTTCTTCTTTGAGCAGAAATAAAGTGGAAGGCTGATGGTTAAACTCATGTGGAAGAGGAGGCAAACCTTGAGCTAAAATAGAATGATTCTCTTCTTTCTATTTGGCCAATACTTCATCCATATCATATGTGGCTTGATAGCTCTCTTGAAGGGGTGTAGATGGGGTGTGTTTAGACATAGGATCTTCTACTTAGTCTGAACTGTCCATCACACCTTGGCTGAGGAAACTCATTCTAGACTCCAAATATACAATTTTCTTAGATATATTCTCTTATAATAGCCTTTCTTGTAGGTCACAAGCATCATCATGATTAGTAGGAGAAGATTCATATTCTTTAGGGATTCTATCAAAATGAATAGGCCTCTCCTCTTTTTTTCTACCCCATGATTCCATTGTTTACTTCTAACTCATGACCTTGGGATTAGAACTCTTCCCTTGTGAGCAAGTAGCAACTTTATCCTCTTTAAGGTCCTAAGTTAGTTCATGATAGGCAATGCTATATTGAAATACTTGAGGAGGTTGAGGGAGACTTGGAAGGGTCTGTTCATGCACATGAAGATCTGCTTCAAGAAAGACATGTTGCTTTCCAAAATATATAGGGTGATTCCCATCAAAAGAGGGTCCACATTCTAAAGAATTGAGAAGGTTAGTCTCCATTAAAGGCTGTTCTAATGCCCTTTGGTGTTGTAAAGATAGATGCAAATGATTAAGATCAGGAATGATTAATGTACTAGATAAGCTAGAAGATTGGATTTGGTGAGCAAGGGTTATTTGGTAGAAAGGATTTGGTGTACAAGAGGGGAATTTTATTTGAGTAGGAGGGGGATGCTCTAGGATGGGAAAAGGCATATAAGTATGATTTCCTTTAATTAATGGGCTCCTTCATCTTGCTAGTTCCTCCTTCATGGATTGTAAGGCCTGAGTTTGCCTGAATAAACAATCTTCTTTGTATATAAGCTCTTATTGATATCTATTCTACTCATCCAATCTATCTATCTCCATCACTTACTTCTCTAACTCCAACATTATCTCCCTTACACTAGGTGAAGGGAAATTAGGAGAGTTGCTTGAGGTGATTTCATGAACAACCTGAGCTTGATCAAAACTATCTAAAGGAACACAAGGCCCATGCTACTCAATAATGGGATTATACATACCAAAATGTGATTTCTTGATGGCACCAAGACTACTTAACTAGCTGATTCAACTCAGATTCATCATTGGTATTGATTGAAATGCTTCCAAAGGTTGATTGGTTGAAGAACGCACCAAAAATACTTCAACTCCTTAGACAAACTATCCCACCAGGCATGCCAAAAACTATTGATGTAGTGGATTTCACCTTGTGAAGGGAGGCTTAGCTCTCTTCATCCATGTGACACAATGGAGACATCCCTCTTGATGTGGGTGGAAAATGTGAGGGATTAACCTCTAGATTAGGGGCTAGATCTCCTTAATGCACATTAAGGCCCTAGATTTCCTATTGTTAACAATGGGGGAGATGTAAAGGGAGAGAAATACTAGAAATCAAAACCTAAACTAAAGTGGTGATGCACTAAAATGGTTGGTTTGCTCAGATTTGACATACACTTTACACTAAGACAAGATGACATACACTATCATTCAAGATGAGAAACTCTCCTGCATCAGTATTTCAATAGGGTGGCCTATGGAAATATGGGGAGGAAGAACTACCAGAGATGTTCTAAGACACACTATGGTAGCCTATTCACATGTGCCTATACTTTGCTATGGACACTTCTTGTTGACATGTAAGAAAGAGCTCACAATACACTAGTTATGTTGGATTCAAACTATGAAAGTATAAAAGAAAATTAATTGACTCAAGATCAAAACCATAGACATTTGCAAAATTGTAAACCCAAATAGAGGTAAAATGCTTATGTCTTGATTCAAGATAAATTCCTATAGGGCTTCAACATACAAGCTGAGAGATCCCTTATCAAAATGAGAAGTTACAATTATATAGAGAAAGATGTTGATATAATAAGGAAAGGAGACCCATCCTAGAGATAAAACTTCTGAGATAGAAGACCATGTTGCTATCATATTCTTCCAAATATGTATGAGAGAGCCATGTTGTAGATGTCCAAGCCATTTCCCTTACTATCTTGGGCCTAGAAAATCATGGGATACTCCTAGAAACTAATGAATCCATCCCCAAGTTATTGTAGCTAGACCATGTTGTCTTTAATGCTAGGTGAAACTGGTTTGAAAACACCAGCTACTCTCTTCTATAGTTCAAAAACCAATTTATTTATTGGTTTTTGGTAGATATTTTCCATCCAAATGTATTAATTCCTATTTTTTGAGTGTGCCTATGTCACTTGTCTTATTCTAAATGGTCATTAATTTTGATCTTTGACTTTATCAAGTTGTTTGAACTATTCTGAGCTTTGTCTTTTTTGCTCTCTACTTGCCCATGTTTGTCTCTTTCCTTTGATTTCTTCCTTTGCCTTGGTTTCTCCTATTTTATTTTTAATCATTCAATCCTTTAGGTTCTTGGTGGGTTTCTACTCCTCAATCCTTTGATTTTTTTCTCTTTCTACCTTTTGCACCTATTTGAGCTCTTGGGTCTACATTCTTTCCTTTTCTGTGGGTTTTGGGTTTCAATATTTTTGGGAAGGTCATCTCACACAAAAGTCCAAGATAATATTTTTGAGTTAAAATTCCATGATTTCTTTCTCATTTTCTTATTTTTTTACTTCTTCCTTTCTTGTCTCTTCCCTTTGTTTACTCCCTACCTTTGCCTTTTCTTTATTTTCTCTTTGTAGGTCTTTTCTATGGGTGGGCTTTTCTTTGACATGTCCTTTAGACAAAATGCTTGAAGGAATTCCTTCAAACATTTTTTTCAAAGGAATTCTCCTTAGATTTATTCCTTTCCTTTATGGTTTGCTTCTTTGCATTGTTAGCCTTCAGGCTTTCTGTGACCATTGAATTTCTTTAGATAAAATGTTTGAAGGAATTCCTTCAAACATTTTGTTTGAAGGAATTCCTTCAAACATTTTGTTTGAAGGAATTTGACCCTAGCTCACCTTATTTAATTTTCCTTTAGACAAAATGTCTAAAATAATTCCTTTGGACATTTTGTCTGAAGGAAAACTCCTTCTACTTTTCACTTTTACCAAAGGGCAAGTGCCCTTCGGGCTTCTTGTCTTTGGCCCTTTGCTTCAATCGGCTGCCTTGTGCAAGGGCATTCTGATCCAAAAGTGCCCTTTGGGCTTATGGAAATGGTCCCTATATTTCTCAAAGTACCCTCCATAAGGGCATTTTGATCCTCTAGTTTCCCTTTGAAACTTTTGTATTGGTCCTCACACTGACGAAAAGCCCTCTATAAGGTCCATTCTACCTTCAAACATACACTTCAAAAGTTTTTTAAAGGTCCATTTCATCTTTTAGGTGTCCTCAATAAGGGCACATACACTTCATGGAAATTATAAATGACCCTAAAGAATTCCTAGGTGCCCTCCATAGAAAACCACTTGCCTTAAGAAGCATCTAAGACCAATTCAGGGTCTTTCAAAGGACTTACTCAAAAAGCTTTGAAATAAAAAGGTCTCAAAAACCCAATTGATTCTTCCTTGCCCTTTTGGGTTTGTGAATGACTCCAACTCATGAAAGATCATAAGTCAAGTAATCTCACAAACCCAAATTAAACCACTTTGACCCTTCTCAGGTTTCTCTTCAGCTTTGACTTATAAAAGTCAACAAGTAATACACCTGCACAAACCCTAATTGCACTAAATAGACCATTTTGGACTTTTTATGATCTCTTACTTCATTTTTTACATCAACTTTAGCTCATAAAACAAACAAGTAAAGACACTTTGGAAACCCAATTTGGTCTACCAAGACCAAATCGAGTTTTTTAAGTGTCTTTACTTATAAACCTTTATAAATAAAGATGTTTGTAAAGTCCAAATTACACGGTAAGGACCAATTTGGGTTTATCAAGTAATTTGACTTATGAAAATTTCACAAGTAAATTCAACTAGAAAACCCTATTTGGTTTGTTGTAGGTGAAGTAACTACTCTTGAAAAACCTAAAATGCACTTGGCTAAGCAAATGAGGAAAACACTTGGATTTTTCTTAGGAAAGTTCTAGCAGAGAACATTTTACACAAGGTAGTAGAGGGATGATCTATCCAAAACATGGATTTGATGACTTTTGCAAAGAAAAAGGAGGGCATGCCCAATTTTGGCTTGTAGGACCAAAAATTGGTCAACAAAATGAATGAATGAGTTTTTTTGGTAATGTCCATGAGACCAATTAGTTAATGGGACCACAGGATGCAAAAAAGTTGTTTTGTATTAATGCAATCATTTAACACAAATATTGTCCTACTATCTTTCAAAATTTATAATCTCTTCTCGATTGTAACTCATCTACTATGTAACTTGATTAGAAAACTTGTTTTTTTAGTTAACCTTTCCTCTTAAAACAAGTGAGTTAAGTTGTCAACCCTCAAATTATCTTTGTATTTGATATATATATATATATATATATATATCATTATACATTTCAAACTCTGTAATGCAGTGCCATTTTATCTCCACTACTCCCTTATCACAAAATAAACATGTTATTATTTCCCATTCTTTCTTGGGTATTGTCCACCTACCAGTTTTAATTAAAGATGATGTGAGCTAGTCCTTAACTATGTAATTAACATCTTTATTTTCCATTTAATTAATTTATAATGTATGTATTTTCTTCTTACTCCCATATGGGATTAAATTCTTTGATTTAGTATGATTTCTTCCATCCATACTGCTTTATCCACATGGTTGTCCCAAATTTCTCCCCCACATACTTTTTTATTTCCTCATTGGTGTTTGGAAATTTTTACATGTTGATGTCCTATTTACTCATCCATTAGTTGTTTTATTTCATCCACATGTTTTTTTATTGTATTTAGTTCTTCTTCCATTACCTTTTGGAGCCATCAATGATTCTCCATACTTTGCATCTTTTTAAAATAAATTAATGTCTAAGTCATTGCCAATTTTTCCAATAGAAAAGTACTTATTTCAGATAATAGAATCTCATATGGAACTAAAGATTTTTATTTGAGGTTGTTTGTGATTAAATATTTTTGAAATCTCTCTATCTATCTCCAATTCAGGTTAGATAAATTATTGCCTCAAAATTCACATCTATATAGGACCAGTGATGTGACAAGTAGGCTGAACAAAGTTCTATTGGCTTTCTAATACTATAATTTTGCATTGTTGTAACTATTTTATAGTGGCTATAAGGCCTTCCACTCTCATTTAATTCTTTTTTCTTTTTAGGTCTCCAAACTAAGCTTCTTATGAAAGTCAACTCTGAGATACTTGTATTCTTCCACTACTTTCAATAGGGTTCCTTAGAAAAGGAACTCAGTTTGTTTTTGTTTTCTTTGTAGAGAAAAGATTCATGAATTTTATTTTTATAGTATTCACTTGCATTCCCACCTCTTATTAGAAGAGATATAGATCCTTCAAAAATTATCTTAGACCATGGGTTATTTTTTCAATTAGAACAAGACTTTAATTTGATCAGGGAAACAAGTAGGTTTTACAAGGATCTTTCAACCTCTTAGTTAAACAAGTAGCATAATATATCAAAGTAAGTATCAAGGGATGAAAAATAAACTAAAAAATAAATTATAAGAATAACCAACAAAAACCAAAATCACAAGACTAGAAAAAATATGGTATTACTTAGTGTCCTCCATGAGTTCCTTACTATGATCTAGATTCTCCACCTTGTCCTTCAACTTTTCCTTGATGATTCTTGCCCAAGTCCTTTTGCTCAGGCCCTCAGTAGTGTCCTTCAGGAATATCATCCTATAATTATTTTGGGCCCCCTTTTTTGGGTTCTTCTCAAGAGAGTTAGCCATATAAAGGGGTGTAGGGCAGGGTTTGGAAGTGTGATAAATCACTACCTTTTCATCTATGTGTCTACTGGGGGGTCCTCTACCTCTTTTACCTACATAAAATCTTGTATCACCTTTCCAACTTATTTGTTGATTGAGTTCCATTCCTTAATTAATGTACCCAAACCAATACTCGCTTTGTGGATTTTGTCATTGAATTCCTCTAGCTACCTTTTGTTTTTTTGAATTGAATTTATCAAAATGGCCTTCCCCAATTAGAATAATATCATCTGCATATAAAAGTAACTTTAAAACATATTTAATTAGGTGGATCCCCTTCCACCAAAATTATCTATCCACTCCTATAGTTTATGAATGTATGGTTGTTTAACTCTTTTTAGAAACAAGGTTTAACATAAAATAGTGGCCTAATCAAGAAAGAAGTAATATATTCTAAAATCAATATAATTAAATAATTCAGACTCACAATATATTTTGATATAGTGTTAAATTATGTAAATATGATAAACATATAAAGTACAATGTTAAACAATAATTTGCATGCTTAAACACAAAGAAGGGATAATACTTAGATTTTTTGCTAATTCACAAGTAGATATAAGAAGTGCAAGTGTAGAAATAGTCAGGATGATTTTAAACTATGATTCATCAAATTTTGGACATTAGCTCTTTGTCAACCTAGACACTACTATTTAAATAGGGACACTAACATCAATGCTTCTATATTGAAGCCTACACTTCTATCCATAATGAAGTACAAGTCATTTTTATAAATTATGCCTATAGCTATTAGGGTTATTTATCACCATGTAGATTATCAATTGGGATCACATGCATAGGTTCCAAATATCAATTTTTTTTATCAAAACACTAGATCCTCTAATTAGGGAATTCCATCTTTAAAAAATAAGTATTGGTGGGCTCAAGTGAAGTTAAACTAACCTTAAAGACCCATATGTTAGTCAACATTGCCTACATAGCCATATAATCTAAAGAGGGCCTTTGACCAATGTAGTTTTCCCCCATAAGTGGGATTGTGTGTGAATAATGGTGTAATATGATATATGCGAGTGCATGTAGTGATCTAGATTGAAACTTGAGAAATTTTACTCATAGTATAATATATAAATGATTCATACCTATAAAAATATTTCTCCTATGACTGATATGGAAATAGGGAAGAATAGGACAACATAACTTAGTAATGAAAATGATTTAGTGAATTTGATATATGTTTGCTTGGTAAATTACTATATGTTTAATGAGTGGGATTTGATTTATATTTATACCTCAATTTTTAAAATAAATATCATAGAGGGTTAATTAATATAAATATGTTTACCCGTACATATCAAAATATTTACAAATTTGAGCCTTTTTAGGGTATTAACACTAGTGTTGGATCTAAGACACTAGTGTCAACACTAGTATCCAGGTTTAAATGACAGTGTCTTAGATAATAAAAAAAGGTTGAATATCTATGACTAGAAGTGAAGGATATATATCAGGTTTTAATAATATTGTGGGCTATAGATGATCTAGGTAATCATAATATTAGGGTAGAATCATAAGATAAACATTTAAGCACAATGAGATGGTGAACTATGAGCCTTTCAATGACTAAAAGTACATGAACTAAAGGGTAGATCCTTGAGTGATATTTCTCAAATGTGTAAGACTAGTTCATCATGTAAAATCTATATTTGAGTATTTAAATTTGTCTCTCACCATTAATCCATTAATTCATAAGGATTGAATTACCAAGTTAAAGTAAATAATTATGTACAGTGGTGTGTACAATATACCTTACTTTGACTTGAACCCTATTTGAATTTATTGTGTGTTTATGACCTACAATGAATAGCATGTTATAAGTGTAATTAATGCATATAATCTAAAAATGAATAATTTAATTTAATTGAAAGAAAATAGAGTAAGGAAGGAGTACACATGTGTTTCAATGCAACCATATTGACCCTTGATAATTTGATTTGGTAATGATGCTTCTTAGTTGAAGCATTAGAGAGAGGTTCATAACTAAACCTTGAAGATGTGAAGAGGAGAATTAAGGGCATTGAATCTAGATTGTACTACTTAAGGGAACCCACTACTTTAGTAGATACAATCTCAATTGATGTATCTTGGTAAGGTTGGTTCATGAATAAGTGTATAATTTTAATATTTATTTATAATTTGGTGAATTTTTAGGTCATATGCACCTCAAATGTGTCTCAAGTTGAATTATTGATCAAAATGCAACTTTTTTCTATAAACTGTGTATAATATGCACCATAAATATGAAAAACCATGTCCCAAATCTATGAAAATTAGTGTTAAATGTATCTAACCCAAATGTATATTTAAATCATGTAAGTTGTATCAAATTATGCCCATTCTACCAGTTGTATGTATGTGGACTCATGTCTCTATGACATGCCCCCAATGATATGCCCCCATTGTTTAAGTGAGGGGAATGTAACATAAGATGGGGCTGCCACTCCTATTTTTATGGTGCAGGCAACCCCATGAAAAATTAAAATTTTTGCTTATGAAAATTTTGGAATCTCATTATAGTAGCTATAATTCATAAAGAAAAAAATCAATTATTACTTGCAATAGGGACAAGAAGATTGCTAGAGGCACTGCTATTTTTAAGGGAAGCTTCTCACCAAATGGTAGTCTATGTTGTGTAATTTTGTAGATAACGTCTTTAAATTTGGAAAACAATTTTATCATAAAAACCCTCAAAATATGTAGTAGAATCCTTTTTCATGGGACTAAATCACTAAAAAAAACTTTGAAAATTTATCTGCAACATCAATTTCTAAAACTGTTGAATGCCTCTTCCATTGGACCATTAGGTTGGTATTTTCATGCACATTGAGTGCCTATAGAAGTTTCATGTTGGTGTTTGTTCTTTCATTGATATCTCATTTTTCCTCTCCCATGACATGCTTTAAAATTTTGGTGTATGAGCTTTTGTCATGTTATCTTTTTTCCTCTCCCATGACATGCCATATAATAAGGGCAACCATCTTATGCAGATTGTAAATCGCCCCTATAAATTTTAACAATAATTACAAGAAAGTATTACATAATTTGAAGCCTAAATGATTATTATTACTATTTTTTTATTTCATTGTTGGGTGCCTTCTAAGGTAGCATAGGTTGTTGTTATTCTTCTCACATTTCTCCAACAGTTTGACAAAAGCTACCAAGAAGGATTCCTTAGTTTGAACTTGAAAACCAAATAATGATGAATACTATTAATTTGATTCTTTTGATTATATTGAAGGTTGAATGAGGCTGACTAATTTTATAGCTATGGCTTAGCCAAATTTCATATGTATTCACCTATTAAAAAAATGGTGAAGGTTACAATCATATCAAATGGGTAAAATGTAGATTAAAGAAGCTAGTAAAATAGCTAGTAATGAGCCAAAGAGAGCTTTCAAGTCACTGCAAAGAAAGAGGAAATTAACACTAATATAAAAAACTACTAGTAATTATATTTCATAAAGCAACAAGAAACTAGTAAAATAGCTAGTAATGAGCCAAAGAGAGCTTTCAAGTCACTGCAAAGAAAGAGGAAATTAACACTAATATAAAAAACTACTAGTAATTATATTTCATAAAGCAACACAGTGCCCCTGATATACACAACATTTATAATTTAAAAAATTTACAATGAGTCCTTAGTCCTGTTATAAACTAAAAATTGAGAAAAAACCAAAAACACAATGACCAAAGCATTTTTTATATAAAACTCCTAGTTTTTTATGTTCTTTGACATGAAAGAGATATAATTGTTTGTTGGGAAATGTCTCAACTTTGCAGGAATATTCATAATAGTAATTGTGCACACATTTGGTGTTACACAAGATGTTTTATATATGTTATAAAAGATGATTCACAAGCTGGGATGGTTACATAATCTTACATGGTAATTATGCAAGGTTGAAAGTGTCTAAATGTTAGAATGGCCCTATAAGGCACTTTGTGTAGTTTTAGTCTCACTTTTGAATATTGTGAAGTGGTACTCAGTGGTTGAGTTGCCATAAGATGTTACAAGGAGGTGTGTAACATGTAGAGCAATAAATGGTTATTTGAAGGCGTACTAAACATTTATATAACTATATTTTTTAGATTGAAGAGGTGTTAGTAATGTTTTATGGGGCTCCAATATGGACCTACTATGAAGCATTACATATTGTTCACTTGGTGCAATAGTTGGTGTATGTAGATTCTTCTACATTAAAAATGTTGCAAGTGAAGTATGTGCTATAAGACAAAGTTATTCATAGGAAGTTGATATATGTTGAACATCTATTTACTTAGGATAAATGTAACAAATGTTGTTGGATGCTGAAAACACATGGTCAAGTGTGTGCATTCAAATATACAGTAAAGACCTATGTGTAGGATAGAAAATCCTGAAATTGATTGTAGCATTTTGGGACATCTAGTTTATGTTATAATTCAATTAGGTTAAAATTCTAGGTTTTTTTACTGAAAAGGGATTTACTAGGTGAAATTTCTCATGTGCATTTATGTGTTCTTTTCATGTTTTTTTGCCTATGCTAGATTCACATTAGTAAATCTCTCCTCTGTGTTAGTTTATCATGTTCACAAGCTTATCCTCAACATTTGGTTTTAGAGCCTTGTTGTAAGCTTTGTATAGGTTGGTATAGTTTACGATAAATAGTTTACTTCTATTGGGAGTCTTGTACAAGAATTTTGTGTGAACAAGAGGACTAGGAGTACCATAGTGGAAATTGAAAAATTTAATGGTTAGAATAATGAATTATGGAAGCTCAAGATGGAATACCTCTTTTTGGATAGAGATTAGTGGGTTGCCATAGTAGACATTGTACCCATTGGAATGAAACCATAAGAATGGGAGAAAATTGATATGAAAGTGTGAAGCTCTATCAAATTATGTTTATGGATTCAATTTTACTAAATGTATTGGCTAAAAATATTCTAAAGATTCTATGATGTTAGCATATTTTCCAAGACCAAGACATTGGTAAATAAAATTTTACTATGAAAAAAGTTGTACTCATTGTGAATGAGTGATGGTGACTCATTTGTGGATCATTTAAATGTTTTCAACATTGTGGTTAGTAAATAATAATCCATATATTTTAGAATGAATGATGATTAGAGGCACATCATGTTGTTTTGCTCTTTGCCAGACTCATTAGATAATTTGGTGATGGCTATTAGTAGTAATACATTGGCACTAAAGTTAGAATATGTAGTCATAACTCTGTTATCAAAGGATATAAGGCAAACATTTATGGAAAGATATCAGAGTAATGATGTCCTAATCATGTGAGACCATTTTTAAGAACAAAGCAAACAAAAGACTAAGGAAAAGCACTTGAATTTTAAGGAAAGATCAAAGTCTCCAAAAAAGTCCTTAAAGAAAGGTTGGAACCGCATCAAGACATGGAATTTCAAAGGGGGATACAAAGCAAAGAAGGTGGGGAAGGGAAAACCATTATAAATTTTAAAGAAGGTGGATAAGGGAAAACAACTAGAAACTGCACAATCCTCAAGTGGCATAGTCTCCAATAATGGAAATGGAGATGTATATCTTGTTGCCTCAGGTTTGCACTCATACAATGATACATGGTTGATCGAACTTGGAGCCTCCTATATATGACTCATACAAAGGAGTGGTTCTATGAATATGAATAATATGATGGTGGTGATGTATTTATAGGAGACAACTTAACCTACCAAATCATAGGAAGAGGAGAGGTGAAGCTAAGATTCAAAGACAAGAGGACCAAGAATCTCCTAGGTGTTTTACACTTTCTTGGCCTTGTGAAGAATTTGATATCTATAATAAAAATAAATGATGTGAGTGTCTAAATCTCACTCAATAGAGATGGGTGAAAAATGGTGTATGGAGTGATGGTACTATCACTATATTCAAGCTTAATGCAATTGCTTAAGTAACACATGAAACAACTTTGTTTTTCTTGAGCCCAATGTTTAGTAGGAAAGTGCACATTGCCTCTAATAGAGGAGACAATGCTCTGACATCAAAGGCTAGGCCATATTGATGAAAAAGGTTTGCAAATGCTATAGCCAAAGGACATGGTGAAAGGGATGGAAAATTATCCCTTATATTTGACTTTTTCAAATGTTACATCTGTGGCAAGTAGAGTGAGATAAAGTTCCCCAAAAGTGTTGCACATGTAAGTGAAATATTACAAGTGATACACAATGATGTGTTTAGACTGGTGGATGTCCCATCACTAAGCAATTTTATCTTCTGTGTGACTTTTATATATGATTACACTTGTAAAACCTAAATATAATATATCTTAAAGAAATCCAAAGTTCTTAATAAATTCAAGGAGTTCAAATCTCTTTTGGATAAATAGATGGAGAGGAGGATCAAGGAATTGCACATGGACAATGGGGGTGAATATTTCTCAAAGGAGTTCAACAAATTCTATAGGCATAGTAATATTCAAATACCAAAGACAACTCCATACATTCTATAGTAGATTAGAGTCATAAAGTAGATGAGCAGGTCATTGATGGATAAAGCCCAAAGCATGTAGAATGGTACGCATTTGGAGTAAATTTTTTAGGATGAAGTAATGGCTACTACTTATCATGCAATCAACTTATATTCGACTTCAACATTGGTTGACAAGACTCTACAAAAACCATGGATTGATAAGAATCCATTCTAAAAATATTTGTGCATTTTGATGTATAATCCTAAATCCCTAAAGGAAAATAGATTGAAGCTTGACTCTAAGCTTATAAAGTGCATCTTCAATGGGTATGATGGTGGAATCCAAGGGTGTAAATTATGGAACCCTGAGATGAAAAAAGTAATCTATAGTTAAAATTTAGTCTTCAGGGAGGTGCACAAAGTTCCTGCACATGAAGAACCAAAGAAACAACCAAAGTAAGAGACAAAAAATGTAGGTTCATGTATAACTTGAAGAGCTAGTGTCTAAGTATGGTGTGATGACAATGATACACAAGAGTCACAAGAAGAGGAGCTAGCTACTCCTACTCTGAGGATATCAAAATGGGTATGTAAAATTATTGGAAGGTATATCCCATTGGATTTTTTGTGATGCATACTTGTTATTAGTGACTAATAGAAATGAACCAAAGATGGTGAAGGAAGTTCTAGGTTGTGTAGAGATCAAGTCTTGGAAGTAGGCTATGAAGGAGGAGATGGAGTCTCTAAACATGAATAAGATGAGTTTGGTGAAGTTATCCCATAGATGAAAACTTGTAAGGCTATAAATAGGTTTTCAAAATGAATAAAAATGTGTGAGGAGAGATGGAGAAGTATAAAGCTTGCCTGGTGGCAAAAGGATTCTCTCAGATTGAGGGAATTGACTTTGGTGAAACCTTCTCTCTAGTTTCAAAATTAACTTCAATCAATCTTCTTTTAGATATTGTTGCATTTGATTTGGAGATAGAGAAGATGGATGTGAAAACAACATTATTACATGGGGAGCTTGAATAAGAAATATGCATGTTGTAGCTTGATGAATTCAAGGTGAAGGGGAGAGAGGACTTGGTCTGTAGATTGAGAAGTCCTTTTATGGTTTGAAGCAATTTACCAAGATGTGGAATAATATGTTTGATAGTTATGTGGTTGGACTTGGGTATGTGTACAATAATGTTGATCTTTATGTCTACTATAAGGAAGAGGGTGATCATTTTGTCATCATAGTACTTTGTGGATGACATGTTGTTGATCGTGAATGACATGGGCATAATCAAGAAGGTGAAGTCTCAACTATCTACATAGTTCAACATGAAATATCTTAGTGCTACAAGGTTCATCTTAGGCATGGAAATTAAATGGGATTGTATGAATAAAAAACTTTGGCTAGACCAGAGGAAATACATTGAGACATTAGGAAAGGTTCTAAATGCAAGATAGAAAGCTAGTGCACACCCTTCCCACTTGGTAATAATTTATCAAATACGTAGTGTCTAAAGACTTAGGAGGAGTTGGAGGACATGATTCAAGTTCAATATGTGAGTGTAGTGGTAATCCTGATTTATGCAATGGTCTAGACAAGATTTGATATTGCACAAATAGTGGGAGTGGTTAGTAAATTCATGTCTAATTTGGTCAAGGAGCATTAGGAAATGGTGAAGAGGATAAAATATCTTAGCAATGCAATATCAAAAAGAGTTTCCAAGATGATGTACCAAGATCAAAGATCTTTTGTTCAAAAAAAAATCCATACATGATAGAAAACATCTTACAACCCACCAAAAAGGACTAGCTATTTTATGGTTCTTGTTTTAATCTTAAAATACCCAGAAATTTTTATTAATGTGTCTAAAATAAGCCATTAGATATTTTGAATACACTTAGATATGATATCCAAAAATGAGAAAAAAATATATTTAAGATTCCTATCTTCATGAAACAATGTTACTTAGAAGGAAAATTTATAACCCTCATTAAAACTTAAAAGCTATCAATTGCATTATTGCAATAAATATAATAAAATATCACTAAAAAGTGAACACTGTATTGTTGATATTTTCCATCTCTCCACCACTTTTTTATTTATATTTTGAGATTGAGCGTAAGAGAAAGCTAAAAACTTAAGAATGCAATAACTGTTCACAAGACCTAAAACCTATATATGGAAATCATAAAGAAAAATAGCAAAAATAAAATAGTTGATGCATACATATGGTTGTCATAGGTATAAAACCATTCAAATTTTGTTACCTTAGGCAATGAGCTCATAGAGCTCATCATCATTCTTCAATCAAGGATTCTGGAGAATATTTCACTTTCAATCAAATGTGAACCTCACTATTTTTCCACCTTCAATCAAATATGAACTTCACGGTTTTTTATTTTTCATTTTTTAATGACATTTTACAAACATGACTTTTGTGGAATACCATATAGTTGTCCTGTCACATCTTCCATGTGGTTGGATACATGTAAACCTCTATTACAATATGATGTGATGTCCTCTTCCAATATTGAATTTTTAGCTTCTAGAAAATCTTCTTGAAGATGTTTTTTTAGTTGTTAACTTTCAATTTTTATCTTGACATCTCCTCTTCAACTAGACTGGACTTTGGGCCCTTAATATTCTTTAAGTTCTTAACACAATAAACTTTCTTACAATCTAATAATCTGAATAGAAACATGGTTGGTTGAAGAAAATATATCAATTTTTGTGCACCACTAATCATCACAAATGTTTGACAAATGTTGCAACAAATTTATGCCATCAAATCTCTTTTGCTATAGCCCATGAAGCCCCTTGAGCTATAATGACATTTATGTGTGTGGACATTCATGCCTAGGTTTCATACTTTTGGAAAACAACTATAATTACATTTAATTATGTGGTCATTTCATGCCTAGGCTACAGATTGTCTGGTCCACTTTGACCATGAGTTGCCATATAATTTTTTTCAATTATGGTTGTCATTATGTTGGGAATCTCATATTTGTAAAAACATGGATGCAAATTTAGATTCTCCCATGAAATAACTTTCTTTCCAACTTTGATTTGATCGCATATGTGATGTAGTTTAATTTGATTAAGATATCATTTACCAAGTGATTATCTATCTTCACCATAGTTACCACTTACCAATTTCAGAAATTCAAATCTATTTAGAAGGGCAAAAAAATCCTAAATCTAGGATTCTTGAAAAGTTTAGAAAATTTTGATCTGGAATATAGATATATATGTGAGCATAGTTTTATAAATATGCAAAACCAATAAATACAATGAAAAACATTAATAAAATAATATAAAATGTTTAATATTATATCATATTTATAGTTTATGGGTGGTTTTTAGCACAAACAACCTTAAAAAATAAAAAAAATAAGGTTGACCTGGGTGAACTTATTTGGGCCAACCAAAAAACCTAGATATGGCTAGATGTAGTCCAGATTTGACTAGATTTGGTAACTAGGATCTTCACACAAACCTTTCCAAACAGTTTTTGGGTTGTCCTTTTTCAAGGATGCATCTAAAAAAATATATATCGTGATGGACTTTAAAAAAATATCATTCTTTAAATATAAATTTTGAATTGCCTTTGAAATCTAATATTTTTACATAGATATACAAAACCTTTTTATCATATATCATCTCGTATCCCAAAGAGAAATCATTCATATATTTACATCTTCCACCATCTTTGTATTTAATGGATGTGAATGATGTACATTTAGAATGTGCCCTGCTTCTTGAATTAGTACCACAACGAGTGTTAAAATAATTTCAATAAAGGTGCATGAATTTCATTAGTACACTAGCACACATGATAAAATATTTAAATTTCATTTCAATGCAATGCATTTCCTCCTTATAATACAATTTGTAAAATGATTTTCATATGGATAGTTTTTTGTTTTTGTGTTTGTTTTATTTGATTTAGTAGCATGAGAGTTTTAGGTTTTATTAATAAGAACAAAGAGAAGTAAAAAATGCCTAAGAGACAATATAATTATATATGGTTGCAATAGATATATAGCATGAGAGCATCCACCATAAAGCTAGTAAACTAAAAGATAACATATGCAAAGATATAAACACTACAATAATAGTGATATATTGGTAGTTATTTATCTCCTTTCTTGTTGGATTTATAAATTTTTGTATCTACTTAATGGGAATGTGATATGTAACCATCTTAAGCAGTAGAATGATATTTTACATCTCATAGAAGAGGAGTGTTGGAGAAGTGCAAGCCATTCACAGTTGGTAGATGAGTTTGAAGAGTATCCAAGACAATTTCTTCTAAAACATCAATAACTTTATTCACAGATCTACAAATGTGAATTAATTGTATGTCTTGGAAAGAATTAGTTGATTTAATAATATTGACAAAAATGTTGTCCTCTAGAGAATCTAGTTTGATTTGGTAGCACGTGAGTTTTAGGTTTTATTAATAAGAACAAAGAGAAGTACAACATGCCTAAGAGCCAATACAATTATATATGGTTGCAATAGATATATAGCATGAGAGCATCCACCATAAAGCTAGTAAACTAAAAGATAACATATGCAAAGATAGAAACACTACAATAATAGTGCTATCTTGGTAGTTATTTATCTCCTTTCTTTTTTTATTTATAAATTTTTGTATCTGCTTAATGGGAATGTGATATGTAACCATCTGAAGTAGTAGAATGATTTTTTACATCTTGTAGAAGAGGAGTGTTGGATAAGTGCAAGCCATTCGCATTTGGTAGATGAGTTTGAAGAGTATCTAAGACAAATTTTGCTAAAACATCAACAAATTTATTCACAAAACTGCAAATGTGAATTAATTGTATATCTTGGAAAGAATTAGTTGATTTGATAATATTGACAAAATTGTTGTCCTCTAGAGAATCTGGTTTGATGTGGTAGCATGAGAGTTTTAGGTTTTATTAATAAGAAACATGAGAAGTACAACATGCCTAAGAGCCAATACAATTATATACGACTGCAATAGATATATATCATGAGAGCATCCACCATAAAGTTAGTAAACTAAAATATAACATAGGCAAAGATGGAAACACTACAATAACAGTGTTGTCTTGGTAGTTATATATCTCCTTTCTTATTGGCTTTATAAATTTTTGTATTTGCTTAATGTGAATGTGATATGTAACCATCTTAAGCAGTAGAATGATCTTTTACATCTTATAGAAGAGGAGTGTTGGAGAAGTGCAAGCCATTCACATTTTGTAGATGAGTTTGAAGAGTATCCAAGACAAATTTTTCTAAATCATCAACTTTGTTCATAGATCTGCAAATGTGAACTATTTATATGTCTTAAAAAGAATTAGTTGATTTGATAATATTGACAAAAATGTTGTCCTCTAGATAATCTGGTTTATGCTCAACCTGAACACTATTTATTCTGTCAACCACCCATTTTGAATATGATTAAATGATTATCTATTCATATTTGCCTTTAGCCAAATGAATAGTGAAATTAGCAACTATAAGTTGCGATGTATTTTTAGACGCTAGATTCAACAAGTTTTAGTATAGTTTTTGCTCAAAGAATCTAGATATAAGGGGCATCATGCATGACATGATGGTTCTCACTTCCAATTTTAGGTTATACAGTTGATATAACTTATAGATCAAAATCCATGTTCTAGACACTAATGATTGGGAGTAATGTGTGTGACACATTGATTCTCCTTTTTTTGAGTTTAGTTTATTTTCCAAGCATTTCTCCACAGTTGTGTGCCTTACTCCATCTACAGGTGGTTAGCATTATTTTTCAAGTTTGGATTTCATACAAACTTAACTTCCTAAGTACTTGAGTTCATGAGTTGGATTTCACATAAGCCTATTATAATAGTTTCAGAGTGGCTTTCATATAAACCTAATCTCCATGTTTCAGAATGGTCAAGAGTGGCCTAGTTTCTAGCATACATTTGACTATCCATGCCAACATTTTTAGATCATAGTAAATTCATGGGCTTTACGAGCCCTCTCATATGACATATATTCTATATTGGTATCACTTCATATATTCACTTCATGGGGCAATGATGGAGCTAAAGGACTAGCTAGCCTTTGTATTCTTGAGCCACCTATTCAAAAGGATCAGACACACAATCTAAACATCACTTGACACACACATGATTTGTTAGCTTCACTTAATAGGTGATGATGAAGCCAAAGGGCCTACCTTTTCATTCTTGAGCCACTTATAGGTAATTGAGCACTCAGCTTTGTTCATGATATTACTTTTGGTATAACACATACCTAACACAATCTGGCATCACAATAGGTTTTGTATTGGTTTGCGTACTTGGTGAGGTGTATTCTTTCCTTTCTCTTTCTCTCTCTCTCTTACCTAGTTTTCATACATTCTTATTTTAGATATAACATATCTAATAAGGATTGATCTACTCTATGTTTTTTGTTACAGATTCACACTTCACACCATGCTCTCTCTATGCACATATAGCATCACACAACTTCATTAGCTTCACCTTTATAGGTAAGTTCAGGTATGCTTTCTATTTTTCTTTTATCCTAGTATTTTGCTTTGTTGCATCACTAGAATAAAGGGGTCAAACGTATTCATATAAAATGTAAAATTTGGTAACTTGAGTATGGCTAATGACACCAAATCTATAGATCCATTTTACTTGCTCTCTTGACCCTATTAGGCATGTTTTCATAGTTTATCAGTCATATATAACCTTCTAAACTAAACCCCTAAAAAACTATACTACTCTTTCCATTCTTAATCTATCCCCTTAGGTCTCAAACCCTCCAAACAATAACACCCAAATAGGACTACAACATTGAAACCCAGAGTGTCTAGTTTTTAGCACTATTGTCCAAGTGCAAATTTAGTTCTAACAATCATTTTCTCATGGATTCTTATCCTAATTCATGTTGGCCTAATGTGAATTCATTTAACCCACAATCATTAATATCCTATAAAAGGCCATTCAGAGTCCATTTAGAAGGGTTAAAACTCATTTACAAGAGAGAAGCAAAAATACAATCAAGACTACTCAAACACTTTTCCCTATTATCTACATACAATTATCCAATAGTATTTCAAGATTATTCAAACCTTTACACTAGTCCCTAGTCATTCCAAGTACACCTAATTTCTCATTTACTTGCATTTTCATCACACTATTGCACTAAACACTTTAATGGGAGAACTACATATAGCTTGATCCCTCCTCAAATTATTGGTATGTAAGAAATGTGACCATACACAGGGTGTGAAGTGCATCCAGTGTATAATTTACACACTAACCCCTTTTCCCTATTTGCCAAAGTTCCATTAAATTGTATAAAAGACACAAGCACATAAATAATCATCTCTATAAGGAGTTTCATTGATATAGAGGATCTAAAATTTGGTACATAGGCTCACATAGACACTCCAAACAAAACCCAAAAAAATCATATCTCTGTGAGCAGTTTGGACAATAGTAGAAAGAATAAGACTATAGCATCAGATAATAGGATGTCCTATGTTTGATGGTCCTATCCAATCAAGAAATGAACTCCAAATCTCAGTTTGTGACAGTGTTCTAGTCCTGTTCCTCAAGTGTCAACTCTATCTCAGTCATAAAATCTCAAAATAAGCTAAGTCATATTTTCTCTCTCATTACCATTTTTAGAAAAGGCAAAAGTACAACTTATTTAAACAAATCAATGGATTAATTATTGCATACTATTTATTAATTTTATCTATTCAGGCCCATTTATAATTTAAGAATTAAACATCTAATTTCCCAAAAATAATAAATTAAAAACATAGGAACACTTTCCAAAATCATGGACCCATTGAAAATGATCTATAGGTCCTCCTTAAGTGCCAGCATCCATCACAATACCCTTTTGCTTAAGGACAAATCACTCAAACAACATTATGTGTATTGAGTCACCATGAACAAATATATAGTCACCTTATAAAACTTTTTTCATACTATATATGATTGATCAAAACTTCATAATGCACATATATCATCCTTATGAAGTCTACAATGTGATCCAATATCTAATTCATCATTAAACATCAAAACAACATCAACACAAGCTCAAACATCCTTCTTGAGTCACTTGCAGAACACAATCAAACACATAGTTAAATTTAGACATTCATAAATTGATTTTACTAACAATTATACTTAAAATTCATATTGATATATGCACCTTAGAGTCTTCTGCCACTTTGTTTTTGACACCATGAGTAAATTCATCCTGGATCAAAAGATATATCCAAAATATAGAGCACTAGTTTTTTCCTTTGAAAATTCAAATATTTAAATACAAATGGTCACAATTAAAATTTGAACACTAAGCTCGTATCTCGTGTCCTCTCAAATTTATATAAATCTCACACTATCGATCTTATTTAAACTTTAATACATAGGCTCCAATGCTCAAACGTTAAACCTTGAACATGTTGACCTCATCTCATGCAATTTATAAACTTTGACTTAATGCACTCCATCAATCTCCTATATGTATTTTGATCTTTAATAATTCTAAATAGCTATCACTTTTACCTCTTGACTTTAATACACACTATTGATATCTATTTGTATGATTACCCACTCACCATTGATCTTTAAAAGAAGCTTGATCTTTATCTCTACTTAGCATTAAACATCATGTACCTGTCCTCATCTCATTGATTCCTAAATTCTTGGATCAACATGCTCCATCAATGTTTCTCTAACTTTAACTTGCGAAAATGTGACTATGGGAATCTTGCTTATTTGTTTGAAAGGCCAAATTTACATAGTTATATATTTTTTGTTACTCATTCACATGTTCTCAAATTTGAACCTTATGATATCCTCACATAGGAGAATACAACCATGTGACAAACTACTTATGAAACCCTCACATGTGCAATACATACCACCATTAAAATTCATTCTCAAAATCTTCTGTCACAAAGCCAACTATGCTTAGAGCTTGTCTGGGAGGCCAACTTTGATCATGCATATCTTTTGTCATGATATGGCACTTGACATGAAAGTTAGTGCAAATCAATTAGGCAAAAAACTAAACAAACCCATATGATCACCTTCTCCTTAAATTTTCACACGTGAAATATATGCTACCATCAAAATGATTACTCAATGCTTCATTACCTTATGAAAATTTGGCAAAGTATGGGAAAATAAATCAAACTTCATGGGAGCCCAACTTTGAACTTACATATCTTTTTTCATGATTAGGTGCATGACCTAGGATTTAGTGCATAAGAAATAAGAAAAATATTGAACAAACCCATGTGATCATTTCCTCCTAAAACATTCATGTGTCAAAATGCTAACATCATCAACATGCTTACTCGACTCTATTTGAACTTAGAAAACACTATCAAAATGCTTGAGATCCCAAATTTACACCCACATATATTTGATTGTGCTTAGGTACATGCCCTAAGAAATAGTGCATAGTAACTAGTGACTAATGTGATCATAACCATATGACCAACGCCCCTTGACTCATCCATATGTGACAATGGTGACATCAACAAACTACCTACTCAGATTTTATGCCATTAGACCTAAAATGTCTAGATGAGAATAATGATGATTTAGGTGAATTACACTTATGCATACAAGCTCTCCAATCATCCTTGACCACTGATAAGACCCTTTACACATGTTCAAAAATCCATACTCATCCTTGAACATATCTAACCATGCCAAAACTAAAGATCAACCCAACTAACTTAAAGCACACTTTGACAAGCACATTTACACACTTTGTCATTATTACTTAAGATATCAAAGCACTTCATCCACTCACCAAGATACATCCATGACATCACCATGAAATCATTTACAACTCTCCAACAATCTCTCCCTTTATTATTGATGTCAACAAACATCATATAGAAATATACAACTCACCTTCTCTCTCTTCAAGCACTCTCACAATAAGAACTTTCTCCCCCTTTGACACAATGATAAAATGGGCACCAAATGATCTTAAGGACCTAAAAATACTACCAGTAGGAGAGGAACACCTTATAAATATGATACAAACTCCCCCTTACCTTGAGCCTACTACTTATTATCTTGACAACTTCCTCTTTTTTATGTTAATACTCTCTTCTTCAACCAAGCATTGTAACCAATGAAGACATGACACAAAAAAGAAATAAAATAAGATGTAACTCACCAATAAACATTTGAGAGGGACTCCCCCTAATATCTTTGATCCATTGCACCACTTGAACATCTTTAGATCTCCATACAAAATGAAGAACAATTATATAGGATTACTAGCCTTCTCTCTCAAGCCACCTTAAGAACCACCAATAGAAATTCATGATACACACCAAATAGGAAACATAATCTAAAACAACCTAATAAATCACCTTGAAATACTCTTGCCTTTCTATTTTGGAGAAACTAAACAAAAAGTACACTTCTTCACACTTGGCCTATCTAGTCTCCTTGTAACCCTATCTGGAACTTGTAGAGCCCAAAAATTTGAGTAGACACACATTCAGGTCCTAAAAATTCATATATGGATCAATCTCATATGCCCCTTAAATAAAACCAATTTTAAATAATTATATCAACCTCTGAAACATAATTCCTTCATAAACTGACTACCCAATTAGGCCTTCATCTTAACAAAAACTTAAATAACTTGAGAACCACAAACCTTTATATCTTTGTGAAAATTGATTTGAAAACCCATTTAGCCTATTTATTTTATTAATAATCCTTATACCTCAACTCATAATGCAAACCACTTTTCTAGCAAAGCCCAAAACCCTAGAAACTCAAAACAAATAAGGTCAACAAACCTCCTTCTAGTCAACGTCTAACTCTAAAACTTCTTATAAACCTAGAGACACCCATCACACACTATTGGACAAGGATTTGAGCCTCCATAACTTTGGGAACATAGAATTAATATAACCCATTTTAGGCCTTCTTGTCTTTAAGCTAAAAATTGAGAAAATTAAGAGCACACAAAAATATATTTAATTAGCACAAACATACCTTCAGACCACAAACACACATAGAGAACATCACAAAGAAGTGCATAGACCTTTCTAAGAACCAAAATATTCTTGACATTCCATAAATCTCATTAGGCCACCTGGAGACACTCATTTTGACTCTGTATTATAGCTTCTTCACAAATCTCTAGAACAAGCTCATGATCTTATTGCTCCCTCTAACTTCATTCTTCACATGGAACATGAAATATTCAACAAGTCTTCAAATACTTTCCAATCATAATTAATAATCATATAGAGACACCTCATCTTTAGAACACTGTGAACTTTCATGGCATACACAACTATTCATTAATCCTTTAATAGGCTTAGCAAGATCTAGAATATAATTATAGAAGAAACACCTTCAACTTATAGGATCACCTGGCATATAACACAAATTGATATGTAGATAGATATTTGAAACTCACCTTTATAACAAAACATCCAAACCATGATAAACAAGTTAACTTCTTCTGAAGATAGGACCATTACGATTCTTCACAAGCTTATTTTCTTTAACAAAAGATATTAAAAAAAAAAACATACCTTATTTTCATACCATCTCATCAAACAATAACTAACAACCACCAATATTCCTTTAATTAATAAGTGTCTCCTTGAAGCCTAGATAGAGACACCCCTTTGACATAGTGAGACTAAAAGTCCCAAAACTTAAGAGAGTCCATATCTTTCTATGACTTACAATCTTGCCTCATTATCCAATCAATTTTGAATGGATGCTTGACTTCATTCTTTGCTTCAAATTTGTTAATAAATGTTGACAACATAAACTAGCTTTACTTCATTTTTTATCCTTTTTCCACCTTGGAAAACAATCCATCAAAACTCTTAGACTCAATAGGGTTAGTCTCCTTAGTCTTTACTACCTCAGGTCTCCATACCATAGTTTGACTTTTAGGAGCATAGTGCTTATTCAAACTATTCTTGAAAAATCTAGCAATATGTCCTATTTTATTACAACTATAAAAAAAAATATCATTCAACATACCTCTTAATTGATCTAAGTTATGACTTTTCCATGACCAATTAGTCCTTATTCTAAGGCTCCATGAATGTTCATACTTGACTAACTTCCTTTTATAGTCTTTAGCTCTATGATCATACTTATTACATGTATAACAATGGCCATGAAGCATTTGGTTGTCTAACAGACCTTGTATTGCTTTCAAAACTTGCATTTTCCTTGACATACTTAGGCTTCTCATGCTTATCTTCTAGCTTATCCAACTTGACTATAACAAGCTCATGTTCATTTTTCAAAGACTTCATTTCAACCTTCAGCTAAATGCACTCAACTTTTTTTGCTTTAAAATTTACATTTGTAGTCCTTAACTGATCCTCAAGAATATTTATCTTCTCTTCATCCTCTTTGGCATGTTCTAATTCCTTTTATTCTTTTTCAAGCTTGCCTATCTTGATTATGACTTTTTCATACTCATCTTTTAGGTAAACAAGATTAGTCTTCATTTGAACATATTCGTCTCCTTTAGATCTCAAGCTTGAACATATAGCCTCTAATTAAATTCCAAGAACTTGGATAGTCTCCTTATCCCTTTTAACTTCTTTAACCAAGTCATCCATCATTCTACATGTTTGATATTTAATATGAATAATCTATTCTTCAATACTTTTGACCATTTATCTCAATTCAATATTTTCTTTCTTCAACTACTTATCCATCTTGTGTTACTTAGGATCTCCTTCAAGATATTAAGCTTCCTCCAAAGGACCTACTTTGATACCAATTGTTAGAGGTACAATTAGTAAGAGGGTAAGGGGTGAACTAGTGAGCCTAGATATTTTAATTACAATTATAGCCCTTTCAAACTATTTAAAAAATCAACATATATCAACTTGATCAAGTAATATTAATAAGAGAGATCATTCATTCAATGTATACACTAGATCAAACACCTAACACATAGCTCCTATGGGAAAATATCATGGGGAATAAAACCCACTTTCAATCTTGTAACACAAATGGACTATTGTCCTATAATAAATTACAAATAAGAGACTGGTCAACTCCTTTAGACCAACAAACCTTGATCATATACTCCTAACCAAAGGTCTTTAGTGAAACACCTATTCCAAAAAGAGTAACTTCCCCTAATGAAGATTAACTCCTTTAGACAAACCTTTGATCATCTCTACCTTAGAACTAATGTCTTCAACACCTGATGATGGATCTCTATTTATCTAACCCCTACACAAAATCTCTATCTCATATAGGCCTCTCACATAGGCATATCAAAACCTCTCTCCTTCACTCAAACTATCATCATATGCACACTCATACCTATTCACATATTTTTAAACTATAAGAGAAACTTTTGGACATCAAAAATATGACCTACAGGTCATACATGCAATCCTAAATCTACTCTACTCACTAACTTATCAATTGGGCACTCTACCTCTCCTTATACATAATAAAACCTACAAAATCATGGTTATGGAATCAAAAATATGACCTATAGGTCATACACACCATCATTAATATGATTTTCCCTTCAACCCATTAATTTAGCACACACAACCTTCACCTTGCCTTCACTCACCATACACACTCTCTCAAAATAGCCTCTTGAGTATACTCACTCATTATGCCTCTTCTAGTATTATTAGGTCCAATGACCTATGTGATCACCTTCATAACCTTGCTCAAACAAGCATGTCTGATCCTATGCACTCTCTTTTGGTCTTTACTGACTTACACCTTCTCTTTCAAAGGTTCTCTCCTTTACTTGGCTCCACATTCACATAAGCCTCTCCAAATATTCCATAAGCCTAGAAAACATCTCATTTGGTTCCATAATTTATAGATCAATAATGAATTAACAATATCATAATATTTCTTTGTTAGCCACAAAACATGACTTCACCTTTAAGGCATCTCACATGGGTCACACTTAAGCACAATCTATTTTCAAATAGGCCTAAGTCACTTTTAGGTCCTATGAAGACCCATTTAGCTCTTTGACACTTCTTCAAGCAAACTAAAACATAAGAACACTTTCCAAAATCATGGACCCATTCTAAATAATCTATAGGTCCTCTTTAAGTACCAACATCCATCATAGTACCTTATGCTCACAAATTGCTCAAACAACATTTTGTGCATATAATCACCATGAATGAATATACAGTCACCTTCTAAACCTTTGTTCATATTATATACAACTACTAAAACTTTCATAATGCACACAAATCATCCTTATGGAGTCTAAAACATATTCCAATATTTAATTCATCATTAAACATAGAAATAACATCAATACAAGCTCGAACAGCCTTCTCAGGTCACTTGTAGAACATAGTCAAACACATAATCAAATTTGGATCTTCATAACTTTGAATGTACTAATAATTATACCTTAAAATTCATATTTATATATGTGCCTTGGAGTGCTCTACCACTTTAATTTTTACACCATGAGAAAATTAATCTTGGATCAAAAGAAATAGGTAAAATATAGAGCAGTGGTTTTTTCCTTTATAAATTCAAATATTCAAATGCAAATGGTCACAGTTAAACTTTGAAGACTAAGCTCACATCTCGTGTCTTCTCAACTTTAGATCAATCTCACACTGTTGATCTTCTCTGAACTTTAACACATAGGTGCCAATGATCAAACATTAAACCTTGAACATGTTGACTTCATCTTGTGTAATCTGAGAACTTTGACTCAATGCACTCTATCAATATCTTGTATGTAGCTCGGCCTTTGACAATGCTAAATAACTATCACTTTAACCTCTTGAAATTAATACACACCATTGATCTCTATTTGTATGATCACCTACTCACCTTTGAGCCTTAGAAGAATCTTGATCTTTATCTATGCTTAGTGTTAAACATCATGCACCTATCCTCATCTCTATACTTCCTGACTTCTTTGAGAAATGTGCTCCATCAATGTTAATTGAAATTTAACTTGTGCAAATTTGTCTATGGGAATCTTGATTATCTTCCTAGAAGGCTAACTTTGCATAGTCATATATTTTTCCTCTCTCACTCGTAGGTTCTCAAATTTGGACCATATGATCTCCTCACATAGAAGAATACAACCATGTGACAAAGTATTCATGGAAAACTCACACATTTGAGATATATCTCCATTAAAATTCCTTCTCAAAATCTTCTATCACAATTCCAACTATGCTTAGAACTTGTTTGGGAGGTCATATTTGAACATGCATATCTTTTACCATGTTTCAGTACTTGACCTAAAAGTAAACACAAATTAACTAGGCAAAAAATTAAACAAACCTATATGATCACATTCTCTTGAAACAACCACACATGTGAGATATACTACCATAAAAATGCTTACTCGACTCTTCCTTTCCTTATGAAAATTTGGTTAACTATGGGAGAATAATATCAAACTACCTAGGAGCCCAACTTTACACTTGCATATATTTTATTATGCTTAGGTGCATGACCTAGGATTTAACACATAATAACTAAGAAAAATAATAAATAAAACCATGTGACCATTTCCTCATGAAGCCTTCATGGGTGAAAATGCTAATATCATCAACATGCTTACTAGGCTCTATTTGAACATAGAAAACACTATCAATATATTTGAGATCCCAGCTTTACACCCACATATCTTTGAATGCACTTAGGTTCATGACCTGAGAAATAACACAACAACTAAGGACTAATGTGATCAAAACCATATGACCAACTTCCCCTGACTCATCCATGTGTGGCAATGGTGATGTCAATAAACTTCTTACTCATATTTTCTACCATTCGACCCAAAATGTTTAGATGAGAATAATGATGATCTAGGTGAATTCTACTTATGCATACATGCTCTCCAATCATCATTGACCATTGATAAGACCCTTTGCACATGCTCAAAACTCCATACTCATCCCTAAACATTTCTAACCATGCTAAGACTAAATATCAACCAATCCAACTTCAAGCACACTTTGATAAGCACATTTACACACTTTGTCATTGTCACTTAAGATATCAAAGCACTTCATCCACTCACCAAGATACATCCATGACATCATTGAAAACTCTCCAAAATTATATTAATTTATATATATCACTCAATACGTGTTTTATACCAACATCTATTATGGGGGCAACCCAAGGGTTTCAGTAAATCATATGTCATTCTCTACTCAGTCACTTTTTACACCACCTTTGGTTATCATACATTATATTCCTGAGGCACAATCCCTTATGAAATTTTTTTTATGTCCATAGATCAAGATGTTTCAAATGGAAAAAAGTGATTCAAAACCTAATCAATCACTTTGTTCATATACTTTATTGGTTACCCCATTGGCTCAACTTATTTCAACACATCTTTTACCAACTAGATGTGTTGCACCTAAGCTTACATTATATGATAGAAAAAGTGACCCCAAACAACATTTGAGATCATTTCATGTAGAATTTATATGAAAAATAATTCACCAGTGTACTTGAGTGAGTTGTATAACATACATGTCATTTTTTAAATCCAATTATAGGTGGTGATACTATCTTGGACCTATAAAATTTACTTAGGCAAAACTAATATTTTATAGATAGTAACACAATGCACTTTTGTCTTTTTCCATTAGACTTTGTCCCAATGAACACATGATCTAATTTTCAAGATTAAAATATTCACATGCCTTCTACAACTTCTGTGCATAACAATAAGTTCATTAGGAGCATCATTTACTCCTATTTTATCACTATATGACTATCCCATTTATTCCTACTATAGTATAGTACATTTCATGCATATTTCCATATTTTATCACTTAATCTCATATTAAAATATTAATAGATACTTGAGTTTATAAATATAATAATGTTATAAATTGCTCATGTAAATCAACTTCACTTATTCATGCATGCTTATCATGTTTACTTATTTTATTCATGCTTCATGTGTATTCGTTTATGTAGCTTGCATGAATTTAAACATTTCATTTTTTATGGGTGTAAGCATGATTGTGTGTTTCTATGTGTGTGATTTATATTTTAATAGGTCCCTTGTATGCATCCCCTTGGCCTTCTTCCATGTTTTACATGATTTTATATTACTCTTTATGTATGCATCATGACTATGATAATAGTTTGTTAATGATGCTCAGTTTTGGATACCATTATAGATGCCATGCATCTCCCCAGTTTATTGATGTGATGATTAGTATCATGCATCCTCCTTGAATAGTTATATATCATTTTTAAGTACTCAGTATTGATCATTTATTCATTGTGTGCCTAATTTCTAACATATATTTAGACATTACACTATGTATGCTTGGTTTTATATTCATTATACATTACTATTTAGCTAAAATTACCAATATGATTCCATGATATCCAATGTTATCATTATCATAGCATAATTAACATAGATTTTTGTTTTGAACTAATTTATTGTGCATGCTTCACAACTCACATCAAAAGAGTGGCATACACAGTGGATTGTCTTAGAGACTAAGTTGAAATAGTCAATTTGAACAAACAAAAAATGATAATAATTATATATTTGATCACATTGCATACTATTTTTTAACTAGAAATTACATTCAAACAACATCATGCTATTTGGATAAAAACACATATTTTACTTATCTAGAACAATACACTTTCATTATAGAATTAAAAAATAACATTTTCTATATTTCTTAGAATTATACTCAGTCCATAGAATAATATTTAGATTTATACACGAGTTATCATCAATTTTTCTCATATTGGGAGAATCATGCACAATATATGTTTCAAAATTTCATACAGGTTTAGTAAAAAATGCAATTGGTATTACTTAATTATTAGAATCAAATATACTTAGATATTAGTTTGGGGGCATGTGTGTGGTATATGATCATCTTATTTTTAAATTTTTGCACCATTTCTCGTAGAAGGAATGAAAACTCATGCCATTATCTATGTTGTATACACCAAAATCAAATCATACTATTTTTAAATTAGTTTTACACAATTTTTACAATAAAATGAAACTTAATCCATCTACAATAATTGATTCATCTATTTGTACTAGTTTTTTTCTATATTTTATACTAGAATGATCTGTTATAATTCATAACATGATTCCAATATTCTCTACTACCTTGAGTTATGTGACGATGGAGTATAGTTCATATTGAGTTATTAATAATAATCTCCCACCAATGAGGATTGGGGCCTGCATAGTCCAATCTAAGAGCTTCAATGAAAATAAATATCCAAGGTTATACCCTCTCTAGTCATCACTTTTGCACTTAAAAAAAATAGTTTGTGTACATGAAAAGGTGCACTCATTCCTTTTTATTTGATCTATAAGTTTCTTATCTTTAGTTTTATATTTTCATCCTATGTAAGGACTGATTTATAAATGTTTCATTTTAGGTTTGTGTTAAACACATTTTAGCGTGTGTTCTACATCCGAACCTACTCAACACAAGTAAGCTCATATATAACTAACTCTCTTTATTTTACTCTATTAATTTAAATTTATTTCATTAATAGAATAAAAGGGGGAAAATTTAGTGACTAAAATTAACATTTAATTTTAAAAAATACACTTGTGACTATCCTTGTGCACACTTAGCCTATGCTTAATTCTATGGTTTCAAACTACCATTACTCTACTTATATGGGGATCACCTTTTACTAAAATCAACTTTGATACTGAACACTCCTATGTGCCATTCTAAGTAGTGTAAACTCTTATTAGACTATTTAACATTCCTAGTTTAGTTTTCCCTACTCCTCAGACAAAGCTTCTCCTATGGGATAATCTCATTGGCTAGTACTACCTAAAGCCACCAGTTTCATCCTCCTGACAAAAAATGACTAGTTTCTTAGATTAAAGTTCATGTACTAAGTTATCATACATATTTCACAATTCCCATTCAAGGAAATACAAAAAATACCACTATGTAAGCACATTTTATATTCATTTATTCACTAGTTGTCAAGAAGATTTTATATCATAAACACTATAATTCTACTAACTCAACATTGAGAGGAAATCACCTATTCTTCCCAATTTTGATTCCATAGAACCCAAATAACCTTGAACTAAGTCTGAATACACCAGCATGATCACAAGTTAGTGTTAAATCACCTAATTACACTAGGATTGTACCAACATATAACATTACACCAATATTTCACAAACACCATCGAGCATGTAATTTGATCCCTCTTTGGAGTATTGGTATGTAGGCACTACTCAACATATGTGATGTTGAGTTCAAGTAGTAGTTTATCCCATAACCCAATTTTCCTCTTTAATTATATTTATTCCTCCATGTCATTGAGATAGAGTGGAAAATAAAGTATAAGGTATATAATGGCACCTGTAATGAATCAAACAAATCTGATTATACACATATGATATATAGGAGAAGGTGCATTGATCTAAATATACATAGAGGGTGAAAATATTAATAGACATTTGTGCACCCTAAAAATGACATTGTAGGTCAACCCTTTTTGAATATCACAGCCTTGTCCTAGGATATAATGGAAACTTGATTCACAATAACCTCACAGAGTCATACAATTAATTAAAATTTTTATGTTTTATTCTTTCATATCTAAGTTCTAGATAAGTTATTTGTCTTTAATACTTCCCTTTTTATCACATCTATAATAATAGCAATTTCAAAATAAGTTTTTTGTATTTATTTCATATCTCACATATTCTAATTTTACTCAGTATTTTTTCATAATTATACTAACATTTGTTTAATCTCAATTTTTGTAAAATGTCCCCTATTCTTTTTAACCTCATTCTTACCTCTCCTTGCTTCCAAATTTTCCTTAACTTATAACTTTATTCCAAAAACTATACAATGCAAAAAAATTGGGTGAGCCTTATGACCCTTATTTTTGGTCTCTCGTGTCTTGTATAAATACATGGTACATTAGTGCATATATGACATGAAAAAAATAGGTAAGGAATAAACATAATTTTATTGAAGGAATCTATTGTAAAAGTGAAAAATCGTTTAATTCAAGCATTAAGAGAAGAATTAAAGAAAAAAATAAAGAATTTAGTTTATTTCCATGTACTCATTCTAGAGAAAAATATTTGTAAAGGACTAAGCTTTATATTTACAGACCACTTGTTGACATGCATCAAGTGTTGATTTCAAATTTTATTCCCCACCTACGGACTTGATAGTAATTGAAGGGTGATATAAGACCCAAAATATATCTCCATTTTTTTATTATGTGATGATTTATTAGGGTTTTGGATAATGAGATCAATTCCATAGATATTTGAATGGAAACTTATAAAATCAAGTGAGGTTTTTAGAGACCTAAAACATTAAAAAAATCATCAAATCAGATTTTTCCTCCATAAAACTTTATAAAATCTTACACTAAAATTTTTGGAATATTTCATTAGAAAGGTAGTCTTTGTTCACTCTCAATTTTTTGGGTTTTTATTAATCTTCCCTTATGGACTCATTCTACACTATCTATTTATGATATTTTTCTCTATATTCGTGATAAATCATATAGCCTTCGTAAACTACCTTTTTCATTTATTAAAATATTTTAGAATATAATTTTATATAATTAAGTTTAATTTACTATTTAAATGTGATTATGCCTAGTTGTAATGTTTTATGGGTAGATGTATTGAATATTAATATAAAAACACTTTGCCAAATCACACACACATATGTACTCATTTATTTAAAATAAAATTAAATCCTTATAATTATTATATCTTAACCACTAGAAATTTATGAACTCATTGTATAAGATGTAATTTAATATTTAGATTCAATTATGCCTAGTTGTAATGTTTTATGGGTAGATGTAGTGTACATTAATGTAAAAACAATTTACCAAATTAAAAACACATATGTACCCATTTATTTAAAAATAAATTATATCCTTCTAATTTTGATATCTTAAGCACTAAATTATTATGATTTAGTTGTATGAAATGAAATTAAGCAAGCTCTAGTTATAAAAATGAATATAACTGTAATTGAACATCTAAAAATACTAGAAAATTTGATAGAAATTCCTACATAATCATCCATTCCAATTAGAGAGGTGTAAATGAAATACAAGATAAAATGGGGAAATAAGGGCTCTTATCTCAATATTTCACTATCCTTATATTTCACTTGGATTTCTTTTATTTAATTTAAAATTAGAGATTGGATACAAAAAATAATTGAACTCTTTAATTAATCTTATGTCAATGAAGTTATTTATATGATGTGTATTGACCAAAATTACCATCTTCCTCTTCTTTATATGACCAACCACTTTGAGTGTGTGAAGTGGGTTTATCTCCTTCAATACATGTATGGAGACAATAGAGATTTATTCACCCTTAAAATTTTAATGCTCATGTTCTAATTATTTTTATTTTTATCTAGTTATTCCTCTTTTAAAACCTCATTCTCAATAGTATTTAGTCTTTTCAAGTCATTGGCACACTTATGACCTCTAGACCTTTTTTGGTCACAATGCCAACATATATATTACTATATTTACTTTGCCTACTAATGAGAGTTTACTAATTTGGATCAGTTCAAAAGACTTGGCCACATTTTGGTTATAAATATGAGTCACATTTTTACATTAATCTCTTTGTAGTAGATTTTTGTTGCTAAATGTGTATTGTTTGTAGCATAGCTTTCTTAATTGTAAGATTTTCCAACAAAATGAACATGGTTTTTAATTCAAGAATTAATTCCATTGATATATAATTATAGCTTCTTATTAGGTGTTGCATTTTTAGTCTAGATTTCCAATACCATATTCTCAATGTTATATTTGGCTACATATCCCATATTTCAAATTTGCTAAGGTGAAATAGCTTTCTTTTTTTGGTTTATCATATTGGGGTGTTAAATAATTAGTGAAATATTTCCAACTAAGAACTTTACCTTGCTTGCCACTCATCATCTATTAATTACACTTATAAGGTTAAAATTTTAAATGTAGGGAGTCTATGTTAACCATTTCAATCTTTGTTATATTATGATTCTAATGTGTTACTTTATAAATAGTTTAATTACAGAAAACATCACAATTATAAATGTACATAATTTCCTTAAAAGTAAAATTTAGAGATAAATTATAACAAATATAATGGCATAGTAGTAAATAACATAAAAAATCATGTGATTTCAATAAATAGTACACCGATCTGAATTTACTATCAAAAGTTAATACCTTTGGAAGGTTCAAAAACTAAGTATTGTGAAAAAAATCTAGGAAAAGTTGAAATTATGATAAATAGGTTGTTCAATTTGAAAATATAACTCCACCACTATGAAGAGCTTGAAATATATAAATGGTGAAATCAAAATCACCACCCTACCCATTCCAAAACAAAATTTACACTTCATGAAATTTCACTACTCAAAAGCAAAGATTAAAAATAAAGCCAATGAATTTGGTTATTTTTTGTCATAAAAATCTAAGTGCATCAAAATTTCAAATAATCAACTAACCCAAAGCCAATCCTATTAAAACTTTTTTCACATCACTTTCACATCAAGTTTGGGTCAAATTTGTGTCAAATTTTATAATACAAATTCAAGTGTTATTAATAGGGCTCTGCATCATTTTAGCATCAACTATTTTTAAAAAAATATTGTACTATAATTTTACGTGTGTGTGTGTGTGTGTATCATTGAATACCATTATTTATAAGATGTTAAATTTATGAATCCAACCACTAACAAATTTATGTCTAGTTTTCATCTAGTTTTGGGTCACATTTAGGTTGAGTTAGCATTGAATTTTGAAAACTAAGTGAAAAATAATTAAAAATTCTTAGTGACATAAATCCAAATATAATTCAAACATCAATGACATAAAATATTGTATGTGTGTTCATGTTAATATGTGTATACACATGTGGTTATGCATGTGCATGGTATATAATATGCACACATGCATGTGCGCATGCACACGTGCAAGTACACACACACACACACACACACACACACACACACACACACACACACACACACACACACACACACACACACACACACACACACACACACACACACACACACACACACACACACACACACACACACACACACACACGCACGCACGCACGCACGCACGCACGCACGCACGCACGCACGCACGCACGCACACGCACATGCATGCACGCGCATGTGCACACACACACACACACACACACACACACACACACACATGTAGTGTGGGTATTAGGTTTTGTATGATTATAAGGTAATTATGGTCTATAATTTATGGTTTTTTATTAATATATTATTAGCTTTTTTTCCCATGTTTATTTATCCCCTATTCCTTTTCCTCTCATTCCTCTCTTTCTCTTCCCTTCTCTATTTTCATTAAATTTAAGGATTTTTCCTATAACTATACAATGCATAATCTTGGGATGGTGTTTATGATTATTGTTTTGGTTCTATCATTCCTTGTGTAACTAATTTTTCATCCATGGTAAATTAGTATGTTCGTAAGTGAGAAACCAAAGTTTAAATTCCACTTTGTGATAAAGTGACTTAGTGGGTACCACATTAAGGTGTCTTCAAGTTATGGGCACATATATAGTACTCAAATTATCATGCTTAGTATGGTACCCTTGTAATTACATTTTTTCAATTTTCATTTCCCATAATGTTATTTTAATTTAGTGTTTTTTGCCACAAAAATCTAAGTGCATCAAAATTTCAAATAATAAATTAACCCAAAGTAGACACTATTACACTTTTTTCACATCATGTTTAGGTCAATTTTATGATGATTTTTATAACAAAAATTCAAGTGTTATTATTAGGGATCTACATAATTTTTTTAATCGATATGAAGGTTTACGGGTCCCCTTCATGAACATAAAATTTTAAAAAAACAAGAATGGCCTGATTTGATGGTAGAACCATCAAGGCATCCAACCAACATACACCAAAATGAATAAAATACTAGAAAGTATTAAAAACAATTCTTTTTTACTACACCCATCAAAAATTTCCTAAACCAAAACTAAACAAACTATATCTCATCCTTATTCACTCTACTATGAGAGTAGAGTATCCAAGAAGGGGAGCTTAGAACAAGATGTTCTTTTTTCTTACTTTTGACAACCATCTATTCTTCTTCTTTACTCAAAGTATTTAAAAAATTACCACAGGTGTAGTATTTTACAGATTCTTCATCATGCTTAGTTTACAAGCATATTGGATTATATTTATATCAATATTATTATTATCAATAAGACCTTATGGCTTTGCATAATTTTATAATAAACTATTAAAAAATATAATTATAATATAATTTAATGGAATTAAAAAATATATATATTTTAGTCATTGAATGCCT